>JAVVLW010003217.1:0-25000 GCA_034401795.1 Chaetoderma sp. LZ-2023a | reverse complement strand
ACCATTTGTATTTTATCCATTGTAAAAACATACCATGATTGCTAAGTATATCTCCTTTTACTTATCCATGTACTGTAGGGACAATATTTGTCACTCACGTGTATGACGTCTTAATCTACTACTTCACTTGTTAGCTTACACCACACTCAAAATAACGTGCATCAATAATCCACCAGGAAAGTGTCTGAAGTGCATGTTTTAAAAAAGTTAATTAACAATTTAGGACAGCGGGCGATTGGATCTAGGTACAGCAACAACCCATTCTTTATTGCTTAATAAGTATGCGGTTGAATATTCTGAAACCATGTTGACTGAACTATTCATTAGCTTACCTGCGTGGCTGCTTTTAATCGCGCCTCTGCATTGACAAACAATAAATTGCTCATTTATGAGTGGGAAAATATACAATTCACCTTTCCAGAGTACCCACCCATCATATGACGTCATAATGAACTGCGTGGTGTGTACAATGACATCATAATGAATGACATCATGAATGACGTCGATAAGTACGTCACGAACGCATATTTGATGACGGTCTATGGGCTTTTGTACAAATTGTTTGCTTTTACTATTTAATAAATATTCTGTTGAATAATTTGAAACTAATTTGACTGGGCGCTGTTGCTGTCTATGCCAGCAACATCACCCAGTCTAATTAGTTACAAAATATTCAACAGCTTCCCTGTATAGTTTTCAGGAAATTTATAGCTAGGGCATTCGGGGATCGATCAATCCAAACACGGCGAGGTGTGGGTGGAGCTTAGCTAGTGATGGGCGGGGCATAGCTAAAAATGGAAAGGTCCATTGCTGCGGATGGTTTGGGTTTGTTCTAATTGGCTAAAGTACAAATCATAGCATCTTTCCTTGACTGAAGAAAACGTAACAAGAGCTAGTAAACGCTGAATTTCTTTAATGGAAGATTTATGTGTATCCATAAAGAATGTGACGTCACGTGTAGGATGACGTCATAATCAATTACGTCATGAATGATGTAGCAATGTTCCTCACAAATGCTTAATTGATGACAGACTAAGCGCTGTTGTACGAATTGCATGTCTTTACTATTTTTAAAAAAACATGCCATAGGCAGCGACATCGCCTAGTTAAATTAGTTTCAAAGTGTTCAATAGCTTACCGGTAGTGTTTTCTCGAAATTGATAGTCAGGGAGTTCAAAGATCGATTGATCCCAATACGGCTGAAGTGTCGGTGGAGCTTAGCTAGAGATGGACGGGGTATAGCTAAAACTGTATTCCCCCATTGAAAGATAGTAACTTAAAGGAGCACTTTATTATAGTGTATATATGACACAGTGTATCACATGATTGGATAGCATAAAATGAGGTGACTTTTCCTTTATACAGATGTACCTCTTACATATTTATTTAAATAATGAATGCATATTTCTCCTCGTGGTCAGACACACGTTGGTTTCATTAATGTATTCTTCTTATTCACACTTGATTACGCAATAACTCAGTTGCTATCAAGCCCAACGGGCGTGGTCTGAAGTAAACACGATCACTGATGCAAGTATACATCTCATTAATAATTTCGCTTCCAAGAATACAATTATTTCCATATCAAATTACCATTCTAATAACTAGTTAATAACTATACGCGGTATTAGTCAGATGAGGATACATTTTAAACATCAACTGGTGATCATTTCAAAGAAAGTGTTGCAGTAAGTTGTTGCGGTATATGGATACAACAGTAGTATCATTGTGCAAAACTATTCTTAGAATGCGCACACGTATTCATTGTTAATGTTGACATGACGTCAAAATCGGCCAAACGGTCAAGCAATTACACAGAATGCGTCTTCGGCCATTGATTGCCGAATTTAGTCCTCTATAACATATCCGAAGTATACACAGATTTGGCCAGGTCAGAGCTTGTAACATTGGGTAAATACTAAATATCTTATTCACTATGAACCTTTTCTGTATTTCAATTGAACGGTAACAATATTGTCTGCTGCTATTGTCCCAATGCGATACACGCACCATGCTTGGAATACATACATATTCAACTTACTCTAGCCATTGAGAAAAAAATTAGCCTCATTAGTATCCAAGTTGATCCACGCTTTTCAAGTTGGGCACCAGTGTTAAGTTAAGACCGTGCTCAAATTAGATTAGCTAATCCGAAGTCCAATCGATCCCAAATTTGCGATTTACTCGTGTATTAGTTCACACGTGCACAAGTAAACGAATATTTGCGATCGATCGGTCTTACTTCGGATTAGCACTCTAGCGTGAACACCGCCTACGATAATATTTTGTCAGAGAATTTAAACTTGTTGTACGATTTGAATTGTCTAAGCCATGCTTTCCATATCTTTGACTGTACAGAAATGGATTGTGTAACTTCTAATCATCTGGACGTTTCTTTATGATGTGTACGTATGGAGGAAAGAGGGTGCCAAGTCTGGATTTCTCTGGGTAAATGATCTAATGATCCAAGTTGTTAATAGTAATACAGAAATGGAAACCCATACTATGATCATGTTGGTTAGCATGCCAATCTAAGCGAGGGTTGCATGTGGACCGGTTCAGTTTAACTGCATAGTTACCATGAAATAGATATTCGGCAACTCATGGTTCAAAGTATATAAATAGATTCCAATGCAGGTAAAATGTGGGCTGAGCTTAGATAGAAACTGACGGGGGATAACTAGAAATGGGTCCCTCCTTTTAATCCGCCAGCTGAGCTGACACTTGCCTTCGACTAATGTATTAGCGAGTTCCAATTTGTAAGACAGAGCGTGTACCCTTTAATCAGCATCGTATGGTACACGAGTTTCACGAAATACAATCATTATGTAATTACTCTCTCAAGTCGCAACCACGACACCGTAATTGAATGTTTACGATAGGATCTAACAGTCTCCTATTAATGGGTTTCCCAGATCGACTGCCACAAGTTCTAAGTATTCCAATACGTGCAACGTTGATATATTCTTAACCAGGCTACTGTGAGGTCAAATATGTCTATTTTTTAAACAATGTTGCTGCAAGCTATTGCTGATAGCTGTTGTATTTTAGCTTTTGGGCCCAACGGTCTTTGGAACCCCAGGGGCAACCATCCATCCGAGTTTGGAGAAGATCCCTCAAGTATAAGCAGAGGCAATAATATCCATTTTGAAAACAATGTTGCTGAAAGCTGTTACTGTTGAACTTAGATTTTGATCCCAAAATTGGAACATGTCTGCCGGACCCGTGGGATAACCTTCCATCCAAGATTGGGGCAGATCCCGTGACTAAAACAAGAATTATGCTGAAAAATGCTGCAAAAATATCCATTTTTGAAAACAATATTGCTGAAAGCTGCCGCTTTTCATCCCAAAATGGGAACATGTCTTCGGGCCATACGAGTAAGCTTCAACCCAAATTTGGAGAACTCCCTCTAGAAAAGCCAAATTTAATAAAGTAGTGTTAAGAACAACAAGAAAACAACAACAACAACAACAACAACAACAACAACAGCAGCACCAACAACACCACCACCAACAACAACAACAACAACAACAACAACAAAACAGCACCACCACCATCACCACCACCAATAACAACAAAACCGGTACTCCATGTTGACAGTAAACTGTGCGTCTGTGTGGGTAAAAATAAACAACTTTGCTTATCACCAGCGAATAATCTCTGAAGCAGACATCGATGAAAACATTCTGTTACCGTCTTTGAACGTTGCCTTTCTGTATTGACACATTGATATTGAATACACCATCTTTCAATTGAAATGCGACTATAATCAGTATAGCTCATCCCTGATGGTGGTTGTCTAATACTATAAATCAACTTAAAAATAGGCTCATTTGGATGTCTGTGTATTTCGGGTATCCACGCTCTCTACATCTTATACTAAGCTGAATAATGATCTCCATATATCCTTGTCCAGCCCGGGGTTCTTTTTACGGCTGATCTGTTCTTGGACTGCTGTTATTGCGTATTTGAATATCTTTTGTGAGAATAGATGTTGGCTCTGATATATTTTTCTTGAGATTTGTCGAATCAGTTCATAGCAAATCGAGGCTCAGGGCATGCGTGATTGCTATTTCGATGTCTGCTATTGAGTGTATGGATTTCCAACCTCCTTTTTTTTAATATTATAGCCTTAAGGCTTTGAATGAATCTGGCTATGATAATTTTTGCAGTAGCTATGATCCCTCGCGGAACGTAATACTACATCAAAATTAAATATTGCATTTATTGTACATATCTAGTTATAGCAGCTGCGACCGGAACTTAAAAAAACTAGATGAAGGAGCAGCCATCTGGTCAGTTGAAAGTAGAAGTCAGAATATGGAGAGTTTGTCCAGGTGGGGGAATTATTATAACTTCAGAACCCTAACAAATATTGTACTATGGGCAAGCGATCGACCAGCAAGTGCTAATAAGAAATAGGGAATCTTTTAGCTAAGTAGCGGGATGTACAGCAGTGTATGCCCAGCACAAACTTAATATCGGCCAAGTGGAGCGAGTGAAATAGCATTTGTTTCTCCCGAAATACATTGTTTGCGCAAGTCATATGAGCCTTACCACCTGCAAAATACGTGTACAAAGGACTCATTACACGATAGAGTGATGAATTAATTAGCTATCAAAACGTCAAATTAATTAGCTATCAAAATATTGGACATTTCATCAAGCCTCAGGTCCAAACAGTCTACCACCAGTGATAATGAATGAAACATCACGTGCAACTGTACCATTACTTGCCTCCCTCTTCCAGCAGGCTCTGAATGATTCGAACACACAAGCAGACTGGAAGACAGCCGATGTTACACCAATATATATAGGAAAGGGCACAGAACAGCAGCTTTATATTACCGGCCGGTTTCGATAACATCAGTCACACGCAAGATGATGGAGCATATCATAGCCAGCCAGAGAAAACTGTAAATGGACAACTAATCCTGACGACCCACGACCTCCCACAACGCGGACAGGTAGACGAAAGCTGTTGATAAAGTACTACATCAACGCCTACTCCTGAAATTGCAACATTACAGAATACAAAATCAATTTTCTGGAATGGATACCATCATTCCTCAGTGGAAAAGAGTAAAGGGGTTTCATTGGCGGTGACTACTGTGAGTCTAAATCATGCCAGGAGTTCCACAACGATTAGTTTTAGGCTCAATCCACTTCCTAATTTACATCAACGATATAGCAAACAACCTTAATTCTATGATCCAAATCTTCGCCGATGACTGCCTCTTGTATCAGACCATGCACACACAGAAGAGGGGCAGTGCCTTCTTCAAGCAGATCTAGATACACTTATGGCATTGACGGAAAGACGGCAGATGAAATGCAATCTATCCAAGTACGATATCATCAAACTCGTCCAACGAAGGCCATGTCTTATAACCCACTAGCCAATGAGTATGGAAATGCTGAGGAAGTACACAGCAGCACCATGCGTCAGCCTCGAGATAACACACATCCTAAAATGGCACAACTATGCATCTAAATCATCATCATCTGCACAGTAAGTACTTAGCATTTTAACCAGAAATATAAGATCGTGTCCAATACCCGTCAAAGTTCGTGCCTACCAATCGTTTGTCAGAGCAAAAGTTGAAAACGCTTGAACAGTCTAGGATCACCCAACATGTGACTGGATAAACAACTGGAAGCAATGCAATGAAAGGAAGAAGGTTTCACATTACGTCGACCAGTGTACTCAACCCAAAAGAGAGTGTCTCAGCAATGATGAATCAGCTGGGATGAAAAAGCCTCGCACAACAAAGTTCAATGCCACGTTTATGTACAAGAGTTTGCATGGGCAAGTAGCTATGCCAAAAGAATACCCCCCCCCTAAGCCAGCTAACGTAAATGCCACCAGACGCAATCACTCACTGAAGGTACAGCCATATCAAGGAACAGTTAGCCAGTACCATAGCAGTATAGAACAACCTGGCTGATGAGGCAACCACCGCCACGGGTGTAGAGACATTCACGACATACATCCGTGAGGCGACATTCAAAAACCGAAGGAGACGATGTAAATCGTGTACACAAGTTTTTTTAATGGATCAATTGACACTTTTAATCTTGTGGACTGTGAAACGCAGCCCACGTGATGTCATTTTGCCTAGTATTAGTACAGATACCTGACACGACAATAATTTTCTGCAGACAATAAATGAAAACATGATCTTTCACCGTGACAAACTTGTCAAATATGGCAATCAACATCGGTGTGAAATAGACTACTCATAGCATTGATTGTAGAAGAAACGCTTATCTCATTAAAGGAATATATTCAGCCGATAATAATAGCCATATAGCGAACACTGGCAACAATTTAATGAATAACTTGGGATACAATTAAAAAACTGGGTCTGGCGGTTCTTAGACACAATTTCATTGGTAATCTGTGAGATATCACAATTGGGCTGCTCAGTACAACTAAATCTTATGCGGCAGATCGAATTTCTCCGTTCCTGTTCATCACTGGTTGTGTAAATACGTGCAGACCATCTGTGGACTCGCCATCTCTAAATGAGCCTGCATAGGTAAGGGCAGTGGCCACAGTTATAATGATGTACCGCATTCTGCGGCTGTAGTTGTATAAACACCATACAGCTGCAATTACTCAATCTTTGCATTTTGGCCATTGTGGCTTGTTCTCAGTGGTCGCTTCATCATGTAACCGGTTACAACTGTAACATGAATGGGACTTTCTTAATGAACCTTTCCAGTGTTAGCTATGCCTCGCCCATCCCTAGCTAAGCTCCACCCACACCTCGCCATATTGGGATTTGTCGATCCTCGAATGCCCTAACTATAAATTTCCTGAAAAGTATACAGGTAAGCTGTTGAATATTTTATAACTAATTTGACCAAATTAGTTTCAAAATAGTCAAAAGAATATTTATTAAGTGGTAAAGACATACAATTCGTACAACAGCGCATAGTCCGTCTTCAAATATGCGTTCGTGACGCCATTCATTACGATGTCATTCCACACGTCACGTAGTTGATTATGACGTCATATGCTGGATGAATAAAGTGCAAATGTCTATTAAGACTTCTGTTGCAGGATAAGATGGTAAGCTACAGTCAATGTTTTGAATGCTGATCTAGTTTGTTCAGCATTAGTAATCATACCTGCTGAATAATAGTTAACCCGGTTTATAATTAGCGCTGAATTGAACTGACATCATTTGACCTATTTTTACCATCGTGGAGGAGTGGGCATAATGGCCAACTGGCTTAATTGCAATAGCGGGATCCGATCTATCATTTACATATCAGACCTCGTAATCAATTGCGTCACTAATTAACTAATGCCATTGACATCTTAATCTAGTACACCTCCATCAACGAAATAGAAAGTTTGTCAAGTGTGCGAATTGAATGTCTCGGTGGACCAAACCTATTCCCCAGAGAATAGATAGTATGTACACCTGGATTAATGTACTATAATCTAATGATACCATCCATTTCCCACGTATCCAAAATACTGAAAATTTAACCTTCATGGTTCTATTAACATTGAGATTCTGGATGCCCGTGATCACAGGGTTAGGACACTCAATCCGTGCATAACATAGGTATTGTATTATTTGTTTTATTTTAATCGAGACGAAAGACAATCTCTAAATCTAAAAGTGCACAGTGTATAACTGCAGAGGCTGGGATCGGCAGGCTTCGCCATAAAACAGTTAACCAAATGTATATGCACGGATAGCGCATCTCCTGCATATATGTCTTTAAAGGATGCGTACATATTTCGCCACACGGTCAGAGACGCATTGGTTTCATTAATTTGTTCTTCGTATACACACTGGACTGCCCTATAACTCAGTTGCTATCAAGTTAGCATGCTATCACTGATGCAGTTAGGAATCTCATTGATAACTTCGGTTGCAAGAATACAATTATTTCCATTTCAGATTACCATTCTAAATGGCCGTTGTACTTGGAGGAAGGTGTATTTTAAACATCAACGATGATCAATTCAAAGATAGGGTTGCAGTAAGTTGCTACAGTATATGGCAGCACATAACAGCAGCATTATTTTGCAAAACTATTCTTAGAATGCGCACGCGTATTCATTATTAAAGTTAGCGCAACGTCAAAACTGGATGAAGAGTCAATTAATTATACAATTCTTTTTAGTTTTTTAGTCGTTTATAACATATCCGGGTCAGAGTTTGAAAATTAGGTATTTATTTTTTTCAATATACATTCTTTCCCTATTTCAATTTAAAGCCAACTATAGTGTCTACTGCTAATATTCAAATGCAATAACAGCACCACGATTGGCATACATATTCCACTTGCTCTAGCCATTGAGATGAAACCATTAGGCATATCAGAAGCCAAGGTGTCGCCTTTTCAAGTTAGACACCAGTATTAAACTAAGATAGTATTTTGTCAAAAAATTAGAACTACTTGTCAGATTTAAATGATCTAATCTGGATTTCCATATCTTTGGCTGCGTGGAAATGGATTGTGTAACATCTAATCATCTGAGACGTTTCATTATGGCATGCATGTCCTTTTTGGTGGAAAGTGGCCGTCATGTTCTCTGGATTTCTCTGTGTAAATGGCGTATTGATGAACTAAAGTCGTAAGATCCCAGTTGTTGATAGCAATACAGCAATGGAAACCCCGGTTAGGACCAGCTATTTAGGGAACTTGTGGTTCAAAGTGTATAAATTGATTCCAATACACGTAAAAGGTGAGCGGAGCTTAGCCATAAATTGGTAGGAAATGTATCCATCTTTTTACGCGTCAGTTGAGCTGACACTCGTCTCCGACTAATGAGTACCAATTTGCAAGACAGAGCATGTACGCTTTGATCAACATCGTATGGTATACGATTTTCACGAAGGGCAATCTTTATGTAATTAATCTCCGCCGTCACAACTACGAGACCGTAATTAAATGTTTGCGATAGGAGTCTTCTATTAATGACTTTTTCTGCCACACTTTCTAAAATATGTTCCTTGATGAACAAGGGCAAATATGTCCAATACACGCGTCTTTGATATATTATTCAAGCAGGTTATTGTAAGGTTTAATGTGTCTATTTTTTAAACAATGTTACTGTATCCTGTTGCTGGAAGCTGTTGCGCTTTTGCGTTTGACCCCCCCCCCAAAAAAAATGGCTGCCTCGGGTAACATTCCATCCAAAGTTGGATGAGATCCATTGACTAGAACCGGAATTATTAAAAAATGCTGCACAAATATCCGTTTTGAAAACAATGTTGCTGAAAGATATCGGTGTTGCATTTTAGGTTTTGATCCCAATATTGGCGCATGTCTTCGTGGCACCACGGGTAAGCTTCTATCCAGATTTAGATACGTTCCGTCTAGAAAACCCTAAGTTATTACAAAATGCCTTAAGAACAACAAGAGCGACAAGAAGAACAGCAACAATAATAATAATACTAATAACAACAACAACAACAACAAAAACAACAACAACAACAACGACGACGACGACAGCAACAACAACAACAACAACAACAACAACAACAACAACAACAACAACAAGCACTCCTTCCTCGTAGTAACCCTTGCAAATAGTGAGGCGGTAAACATCAACAACTTTCCTTCTCAGCTACGAGCTCTCTCACCAGATATCAATCCAAACATTCCGTTATTGTCTTTGCAAGTTGACATTCAGTATTGAAACGTTAACATTGAATATGCCATTTTTCATTTGAGATGTGATTAAAATGACGTAAAGCTTATCTCTAAAGTTGGATTTCTAATGTTATAAATCAACTTAGAAATATGTTCATTTGAATCGCACGGGTAACCATGCTTTTTACATCTTATATTAAGCTGAATAATATTCTTCATCTATCCTTGTCCAAACCCAGGTTGTTTTCACGGTGGATCTGTTCTTAGTTCACATTTTCACCTATTTTATGAGAATACATGATGTCTCTAATATATTTGTAATGAGATTTGTCGTAGAAGTTCATAGCAAATCGAGGCTCAGGGCATGCTTGATTACCTTTCCGATGTATGTTATTTCGTGCATGAATTCCCCACCTCCCTTCTTTATATCCATTAAGGTATTTGAATAATTTTTGCTATGGTAATTATTCCAGTAGCTATGATCCCTTGCGGAATGTAATGATCCATAAAAATTAAACATTGTATTTATTGTACATATATAGCTATAGCGGCTGCAATTGGAACTTAAATACGCTAGAGAAAGGAGAGGCTATGTGAAAGGATGAAAGCCGAAGCCGGATTATGTGTGCGGATCATACGTGAATCCAGGCAAGAGAACTAGTATGACTTAAGTACCATAACAACTGTAGTACAGGTAAGAGATCATCTGGCAAATAATAACAAGAAGTGGGACTTCTATTACCGATAATAAGGTATACACCCAATTTGTGGGGGTGTACAAGCTTTTATATCCTGCGAAAGTTAGTACTTCCTGAGCGAAGCGAGTGAAATATCCTTTGTTTTCCATCAGTGAAGGGATCAAAATACATAGTTTCGGTCATATAAGCCGTACACCCCACAAACACACTTTGTAGATATGGGATTGTCTTGTGGGAAGTCATGACCCCACTGGATATTTTATATTTACGAGTAAGTCCTAAATGAAATTCATATTTGAAAATACCAGGTGAGCTAATAGACCGAGTCACTATATATATATATTATTATTTAGTTATGTATTATCAGCACTGGATGACCAGCACTGGTTGACATCAGCTGATGATGCGCAGTTACAGTTTCGGCGAAACTGAACCGAAACTGATAAGGATTGATGGATGATATTTAGCATCCAAGTTTAAATAATGGAATTAAAAGGAATAGGTCCTCCGGTTCTGAGTTGATGGGTATCTGGCAATAGTTGAGATAAAAGTTGTTGCTGCGGAATCAGCACACCCTTTTATATTATTCAGCAGTCGTTTTGATTAGTAATTTAGGAAATAATCAAGGGATAAAGATCGATGGAATCGTACGTGACAAACTGACTATAGTTGATGACGGTAGGCATTCGGATTCTCATACGAGAATAGAACAACACCAGCTGGCAATGAGATCATGCAGCTCATGTGCCTATTAACGCTCGTATCCTACAGGCTTATTCACGATAGGCAATGGACAGGACAGAGACATTGTAGCGTCCTGTAGGAATTAATAACACAATCGAAATTTGTATATCAACTATGTGTCAATCATTCAATGGCATGCTACAACAACACATTCCGTAATGTTGTTAGTTAGCTGACAGATCTCATCAAATCAGAACCAGCCAACACCGCTTTGCCTATGTGTAGCAGTAGCTCCATAGAAGAGAAGCCCAGAGTTTGCTTGGTAAGAATGACGTCATGATCAATGAGCGTCGATCAAACTCTGTGGCAGAGAATTAGGAAGAACGAGTTTCAAAGAAAGGATCCTTGATGCTACGATAGTCGAAGCACTGATCATATTAGATAAGTTTACTGTAGAATAACAGAGTTATCTGTATTGTGAAAGTATCAGAGTAATTCATCATTGAAATATCAAATTCTTTGCCTTAATGTACAGTTAGAATAGATAATAATAAAAACATCATCTTGCAAAAGCAGGACAAGAGTTTGGGTTGTGCTTAAGTGAACTCCAGAGTGAAGAGCAATACTTCACCGAAGCCAGGAATCTTCCATCAGTCAGATAGGCCCGATCGTCATAGATAAATATCGTTACGTCCATCTGGTAACGAGGCGAGCCGACGATAATGGTTCCACTGCTTCATTGGTAAGAGGTCGTCGCAGCAACCTATATCATCATAATCTTGCCATTGAGGTAGTGAGAAACAACCTCGAATAGAGACCACCCGGAGATCCAAAATCTTCAACTTGTATAAGGAATGTATTCACCAATATAGAGATGAATTAAAATGCCGAATTAATTAATGGCATTCGATATTAAAATCGCGAAATTAATTAGCAATTAAAGCATTGTACATTTCATCATCCATCAGGTCTAAGCAATCTGCCATCAAGAAATACCGAAAGAAACATTAAATAAAACTGCACCAATCACTGCCTCGCTCTTTCAGCAGACTCTGAATGATTTAAACATACCCACAGACCGGAAGACAGCCAGCGTTACACCAATATATAAGAAAGGTGACAGCAGCTATACTGTATATACTAAACTATAGGTCAGTTTCGCTAACACCAGCCGCATGCAAGGTGATGGAACATATCATAGGCACACAGAAAATGTAGAGCATGGACACAAATAATATACTCCTCGCAAATCAACATGGCTTTCGACGAAAAAGATTATGTGACGCACAACTAATCCTGGCAAACGATGACCTTGCCCATACCTTGGAAGTAGGAACAACATCGACACATAGCAGTAATAGATTTCTCAAAAGCTGTTGATAAACTTATCGCATCAATTCCTAGTTCGTAATCCTGACAACCAACGGCAGTGCGTACGCCTTGGAACATCACCGGTGGTTAGACATAGCCGTGCTAGATTTCGTAAAAGCTGTTGATAAGTTACTGAATCAATGACTACTCCTGAAATTACAGCATAACGAAGTACAAGGCAACATTCCGGGATGGATAACATCATTTCTCAATGGAAGACAGCAAAGGTTGGCATAATAGGTGACTGCTCTGGGTCAGCAAAAGTGCAGTCAGGAGTTTCACAAAGATCAGTTTTAAGCCTGATCCTCTTCCGGCAGGTAGACATAACCGTACTAGATTTTGCAAAAGCTATTGATAAGGTACCGCATCAATGACTGCTCCTGAAATTACATCACAACAGAATACAAGGCAACATTTTGGGATGGATAACGCCATTTCTCAGTAGAAGACATTAAAGATTGCCATAATAGGTGACTGCTCTGGGTCAACAAAAGCCCAGTTTCACAAAGATCGGTTTTAAGCCTGATCATCTTCCGAGTCTACATCAAGGATATAGGAAACAACTTCACTTTCTTGATCCAACCATTTGCTGAAGGCTGCCTCCTATAGTGGACTATACACATAGAAGAGGTGCAGTGCCTTCTCCAAGCAGATCTAAATAAATGTATCACCTGGACGGAAAGATGGCAGATTAAATTTAATGTATCCAAGTGCAATATCAAGAAACCCACACAACCAAGATCATGACCTACCACGCATTAAACAATGGGTGGGCAAAAGGAGGATTGTCAAGTAGCATCATACATCGGCGCCCAGCTAACACACAGCCTAAAATGTGCTCAAATTGAATATGCTTCAACAGTCTGGGGTCCACCAATATATCATCTGAAAAACCAACTTGAAGCAGTACAATGGATGGCAGAACGCTTCATACTAGGTCATTCAGTGTACCTCTACCGAAGAGAGGGGGGCCAGCAAAGAATAATCTTCGGGGATGGGAAAGTCTAGTACAGTGGCGAATGAACGCCCATATCATATGCATGTACAATATCGTGCATGTGCAAGTAATTATACCAACAGAATACCACCGTAAGCGGGCCGACGTAAATACCACCATACGCAATTACCCACTGAACCTACATCCATAACAAGCAACAGCATGTTCCGAGGCAGAACTGCACCAGTTTAGACCAACCTGGCTGAAAATAAATCACAGCCACAGATGGAGAGACACTCAGGACCTACTTCCGTTTGACGATATTCTAAAACCGAATGAGACGAGGTAAATATTGTACATACAATTGTTAAACGGATCAAATGACACCTTTATTCTTGTTGACTGTGAAACCCACCCATCTTTATGTGCCCCGTGTCTACGCGTGATACCCTTTACGATTTTGCCTCGTATTGGTGAAGATACAGATCACAAGACGCAATAATAATTATCTGTAAAAAAAATTAATATGTCATCTTTCAGCGTGACAAACGTGTCAAATCCGACAATCAACATATCAATGTGAAATAGATCACTCATAGCAGTGATTGTAGACCCATCTAATACTCATTTCCTGCATTGACATTATTACGCCAGGATTCCCCTAAATTAACGCTCAGAGCACAACTGCAGACACCTTGATTGCGTTGAGTTACTATTGCACTAAAATACACAACAATTTAAACCATTCCGATGATAAACTAAAATCACTATATTATTTAAGTCATTCATCATTGGGAAGCACATTCAATTGCCTAAACATTAATGAATATCTTTAATATTTTTATAAGACCTTACCTGTGGTACTTGCTTATATAAAATGTATCATTATACCTAGATTCATTAAATCTAGTGGACAATATGGGATATTTTAACATTACTATGAACTGTATTAAATTTTAAACATTAAAAACTGATACAGAAATGTAGAGAAAATTGGCTTAGCTTTATAATGATGTATGACTTCAATACTGTTATAAAGTGAAACTGCTTAAAGTGGGTTGTATCTGTTTCGAATAGTAATTAAGCAATGCTGTTTGCACGGCGGCTATCACAATTACTGGCCAGAACTGATATGCGTAATGTATTCTGGGAATGTATTTTCCCAAAATATGCTGACGTGGGAAAGGTCTGTTGATCGAATACATTCACCCGATAATTACAACCACACAGGGAATATTGGCAACGTGTTATTAAATACTGTAAACACAATTAAAAAACTGGGCAGCATTTCATTGGTGATATCACAATTGGGCTGCACAGTAAAAGTAAATCCTGTGTTTTGAACATTGTAAATCGTCTGTATTTCCAACGTGGGATGCTCGAATTCGTCATTTGCGCTGTGAATAACATCATTTGCCTGAGATAATCAATCATATAGCCGCGTCTAATTCAATCGAATAAGAGGAGTTTGCCATGTGACATTACTGAGGGTTAATAATGCAAGATATATGGGTATTGATAGTAAGAAACGAACAGGGATTGAGTTATCAAGGATCGAGGAGAAGGTATTCAAGGATGACACACCAGCAAGCTCCGCCGGCCTTCCCCAATAGAGGAATTCGGTGCATAGATATACTCTGGCGCACCCTTTTCTAACTAACCTCCACACACGTTGTCCTCTAGCTGCAATCGATTTGGAACTTTCAAACATGAATTCCCATAATTTGAATTTCAAAGAAGCTATACAGGTAACTAGTAGAAGAATTTTGAAACTAATTTGACCGGATGCTTTCACACCCTATGGCTAGATTCACAATATCCTCAAAATGTTTAGAAAAGTGTAAAGCCATCCAATTCAAACACTTTCATGATGGACAATTGCTACCTAAGTAGTGGATCTATGACATTTTTTATTGTGACGTCACCTAACAAAACATGTATTTGCCAACGACGGCATACGCTTGCATAACAGATCGGATCCCTTCATTCCCATTCATCACTGGAAGTGTAAAAACTTGTAGACAACATGTGGTCTCGCCATTTCTAGGTGAACCGGCGTATGTAATGGCAGTGACTGCCGTAATGGTGATTTATTGTATTCTGCATCTGTAGTCGCCATTCAGTCCTTTTTCGTATTTTGCTTACTGTGTCTTGTCCTCGGTCTAAATTGTATAGCTTTCTCAGGTTCATTCCTGATCCTAGTGTACATGGTCCTGTTTTATTGAGGTCATTTCGCAGCATGTCAAGTAATCGCTTAAACTTGTAACATGAATGTGGCTTGCTTAAATGCGGCGTCTGTTGCATGATAATATGTTAAACTACGACCATTGTTTGGAATGCTGATCTAGTTTGTTCAACCGTAAAAATGTATTTCTGCTGAATATTAATTAACCCTGTTTATAATGGGCACCTGCCCTTTGGGCTAAGTGGGTTCATTAATGAACTGATATCATTTGACGTCAAATGGCGTTTACCATCGTGGACGAGTTGGTATAGTGGGCAGCTGCCTATAGTTGCAATTGATGGATCCGTTTCATCACTTAGATATCTGACGTTACAATCCATTACATCACTAATTATCTAATGCCACAAACATACTTATCTATTATAACTCCATCAACCAAAACAGAAAATCAGTCAAGTGTGCGAATTGGATGTTTTGATGAATTTACAATCCAATCAGCATTATGTTGAATATTTTGAAAATAATTTTACTTGAAGCACGAGTCAAAGTAGCTTCAAAATATTCAAAAGACTGGTTGGATCATTTTATGGAGCAAAGATGTGATGATTTACTGAGTACTTAGGAGCAATTGTTGAACTGAATGATCTTTGAAAGTAATGTAGAACAAATTTAATACTAACCAGTATGCGAATTCACATTGTGCGCTCTTTGAGAAGCATAAAAAATGAAATAAATGAGATAGAAATCCCTGATGGATTAAACATCAATAGAAAAAACATGAACCGGGAGATAAACATCGTAGTCCGTGTATTGCATATACCCATAACGATCTACGGAAACGCGAGGTAAACATATACAATGAGATTAATACAAAACAGTATAGCGTGTTGATGTGTTGTGTTGACGCTACAGAATGTAGCTAGGGAATTACATAATCAAACATCTGGAATAACATTATGTAGTTACGTTTTCGTAAATGCTTTAGCGCTTTAATAGCTCAATTTCGTCAAGAAAACAGAAATATTCGTCCATTGATGGTCCATTTGCAGACTATGTATTACCGGAATGACAATTATCACAAGCAGTCATCAGTCATCGCTAAAGTCCCGTGGTTCATGCCTCAAGATGTTGCTACCAGTGCTTGAGCTCTAAGACATTTCTTCCCAGGACTGCATAAAATTAAAGACAACATATTTTCATGAACAACGTGGCTAGATGAGTAAGTGATAAAGGTGATAACGAAATCATTAATTATTCTAATAATACCAGTAATATATATTCTCAATAATAGCTTGAATGGGAAAGCGTATACCAATATGTGTACAATCTCTACTTTAGACGCCACTAAACCTACTTATGACAAAGTCTGCCATCAACGTATTAACTTTAGATAATTAGCTACACATCATTATATTTCAAATTGTGTCAATTGTTGCCACAGGAGTGACTTCCTTTTCTACACAATCTTTAGCTGCAAATCAGCATATTTTACGAGAGTTTGTATAATCAGCTCAAAGAACGATACACTGTGTTTGCTGAATATTCAATTATTGGGTTCCTTCAGAAGATATTTTCATTGTCAATATTTTATGATAAGTGGGTGCTTGGTTCCTAGATGATTACTGTGGATTGCACTACACGGCACTAGGAAAACCAAAATCTTTAAATATCGTGAAATGTGCCACCAAAATATTTTCTAGCCCACACTGGCTCCAGCAAATTAGAGATACGCCATGGACCATAGATCTGCAGTTTCGCTATGACTAAGGGATCAACGATGCCAACACGGGCGAAGCGTGGTTGGAGCTTAGCTGAAGATGGGCGGGCCATAGCCAAAACATTACGTGATTCGAGGAACATTTAGATCGTATTCAATTGACTAGGATCCAGAAAATATGTCAGCATTGAGTGATGTTCATATGGTTGAATGGATAGTTAGACTGCCACGCATACAATCTGTGATTATTATTGCTCAGCTAACCGACAATTCAGCTGACCTAAGGAAATTGATATGATTTTTTTGTAATGTGTCATAATGAATGACGTCATGAATGACGTCAATAGGTACCTCACGAACGCATATTTGAAGACGGCCTATGCGTAGAATAACTGAATGAAAGCTCTCTTAAACATATCATCATATGTTGCAGTATATCTTATTATGAATAGCATCACACCGGCAGGGTTGTAATCGCGTTTTCTGACGAAAATGAGAATGACTAAGAAAATAAAATCTTTGAACCAGAAAACACAAACGCAAAATTTCATTCACAATTTAACAATTTTTCTGTTAAATATTTTAGAGCTATTTTGACTGGGAGCTTTTTCTGCCTATGGCAGCAACAGATTGGTGTCAAATTAGTTTCAAAATATTCGACAGCTTAACTGTGGGAGCTTTGTCGGAACTGAGATTCTGGGAATTCTGGGTTCCAAGAATTAAGAAGCTAACAGAATATAGTAGGTTACCCTTTGATCTATTTTCTAAATGACTGTCCTGCCTATCAACCTTTATTGGAGCCTTATCCTGAAAGAATGCTAACTCATCAACAAGTCGGCACATTTTTTATGACAGTTCCATCTGTGTCTTCGCTACAACTGTTTCTTAAGCCCACCGTAATAAAAGGCGAATGCCATTTTCGAATATACATAGCTGTCTATGGGATCATATTATTCCTTGAACTGTGCTACACGATTGTGTCAGATGCTGATTATAAAAGCAACTGCTATCTTCATTACTGACTGCTGCACATGACGGATGGATTCGACCTTGAAAAAACATGCGATCAATAAAGAAATCGATAGGAATTATGTATGCGATTAGTGAAATATTATATATTATGTTATCAATATTGCTACAAAGAACCACACCAAGCAACTGTATCGTGTTGCTTATTGCATTTAGCGTAGCAGCAGTCAGAACATATTTTAATCAGGAATAGCACTCATAATGTGGACTCATCGGAATGTACGTGGACCGTATGCGCTATAGAAGAATCCAGTTCTAGCTATGCTCCGCCCATTTCTATCTAAACTCCGTCCATTTTTAACATGCGTATGCGATGTATAAGATTTGACTCCTGAATTCCCAGAGAATATTCAACAGAATGCTGATTACTTTGTAAATTCAGCAAACGCATACAATGTCTACACCTGACGGGATTTTCCTGCTTTATGACGGAGATATGATTGTGATGTGTGTTACTGAGATATGTGATTAATTGAATAGTATTAATTGTGACGTCATCTACTTGAGTAAATGATTGGATCCCACTATTGGAATGCTGTCAAACTAGATCAAGAGACTGTTTTGTGGGACCTCCTTTACAGATCCACCATCATAAGGATTTAGTTCGCGTATCATGAAGCACTTTGACAAAGATGATAACTATTAATAGTGTCTACAATTATGCCTCAGTCTTAGTGGTGGTGCATCATATGATTACTAAGTCCAAATGATTGTTGTTCTTTAGAAGAGGGCCCACAGTGCAAGGCTCTATCCCTGGGCGATTTATTATGGAATCCGCTTAAATATCGCTTCCCCGGAGCATTGGCCTTTATCTCTTCATGCAGTAAAAGCCAGATGTATAGAGTACAGATCCTAAATAACCTAATCTCTTTCCAAAACAAATGTATGTGCGTTTGGTCTGTAGAGCAGGTGATTGCTCCTTGCTTTACCATTTACTGGAAAGTCGTCGGCATTTATTTCCAGGACAATTTCTGTATTTGAGCAAAGGTTAAATGTTATCTTCCATATTTAAATTATTAGCTTGTCTCTCCCATCTAGAATGTGCTATACAGAGGTATGGTGTGTGCTAAATAATCATTCAATTTTTATTATGGGTTACGTTGAGTCTGTATCTATGGCGATATTATGTCGTCATGTGTGGAGAATTTGATCATATTTGAATGGAAGTTATTCATTTACACGGCTAGACGATATGCATCGCCTGATTGAAATTACACAACGAGAAAACGATCAGTGTTTAATTTAAATACTATTTACCCTCTGCTCCATAACATCGTAATGTATTAATACGATCTGCCACTCAGTTATCTGACGTCATAAGCAAAGAACTAGGTCCATCACGCATATACCAATGTTCCGTCATGAAAGGGTCTAAAGTAATGTCTTTGATTAAATTATGATTTAATCAAAATTATGTTGAATATTTTGAGCGCAATTTGAGGGGGTGGGGTGGGTGGGCTGTTACTGTCATAGTTAGCAAAAGACTTCAGTACAATTAGTTTCAAAATATTCAACAGCTTACCTGCATAGTTACATTGCATGATATATTCTGGACATTCAGTTGCCAAAGTTTGAACTCGATTTCAACATGCATACAAAGTGACGGGAGCTTAGCTATAAATAGGCGTGGCATAGCCAGAAGTGGATATATAACATTCTGAGTAACGTGTCTCATACTGATCATTTGAAACAGGTCATCTGAGGACATTGCCTCAATAACTAAACGGATGAATCCAGGCTTAGCTATGGCCGGTGCAGCTCGATTTAAGCGCCAGTGACGCTTTACACATGTTGGAATCAAGCGATCCCAGCACTCTATGAATCTCAATCTCCAGAATCTATGCAGGTAACCTGTTGAATATGTTGACACTAATTTGACTGGGTGCGGTTGCTGCCTATGACATGTTTATTAAATAGTAAAGCCATAAAATTCGCACAACAACGCTTAGTCCGTCATCAATTAAGCGTTATTGACGCGATCTGAGTCATTCATAACATAATTGATTACGACGCCAACCGACACGTCACATAGTCGATCATGACGTCACATGGTTGAACGATAAACTGAAATCCTCCATTGGATGCATTGCTTTCCCAGATAATAAGTGCAGTGCTTTTCCTGATAATAAACTATCTACTAAACCTTTAAAGAACTGTATACGATTGACACGCACTAAATTGGTGCACACACACTCACGCACTCACGCATTCAAGCACGCACGCACGCACGCACGCACGCACGCATTCAAGCACGCACGCACGCACTCACGCACGCACGCACGCACGCACGCACGCACGCACGAACGCACGCACGCACGCACGCAGGCACACACACACACACACTTTCGAAAGTACTGCATGACTGAAAGGCCTTACATTACCAGACCTATTACCGCGCTCCAGAATTAAGACAAAAATCGATCGTTTCTGTGAGTTATGCAATGTGCGCACGCAAAGATTACGACCCAATTTGGCTGAAGTCATTTCTACGATGAAACGCTCCCTCGGCAGCGAGCGTATTTGGGTGGTCTGGGAAAAGATGATTAACCAAGTGTATGTGTTTTCACGCGGCTACTTGTCACGTGATGTGATTAAAACATAAAAAACATTAATCTGAATGTTCCTTTCCATAATAGCAGCAATTTTCTTTCAAATTGTCTTTATCGGATTGTATAATCAGGAATCTTCGTATCAACCGTATAGGAACTCATTATGAAAACCTTCCAAACAGCAATGAAGCAATAACAGTGTATCGATGACTGACTTATTTATACCTATACTAGTAGCTTATTACTGCATGCCTTCTAGTTGTCTAACGATAATTCATATGTATTCTGGGAAATGTCTGTACATTCTGACAATGTGAAAGGCTAGACTATTTTATGTTTCTGAGACAGTGACAGTCGTCATATAATCGGTGTATCAATACGGTGTCCCATACAGACCAGTAAACCACACATTATTTAAGATATACATGGTATATTTCAACAGATTTACTGCATAGTTGTCTTCAAATGGAGTAGTCCCGTTTTAGCTATGGCCCGCCCATCTTCAGCTAAGCTCCAACCACGCTTCGCCCGTGTTGGCATCGTTGATCCCTGAACTTCATGAAAAGAATTTTTTTTAAACTAAACAGGTAACTCTTAAATATTTTAAAACTAATTTTAAAGCAAATATTTGAATTTTCTTTCAAAATCTTGACAAATGAAAGGGTTGATTAATAAAAGCAGCATTTTGAGCGCTTTAAAGCGCTGGTGATACAATAAGGGTTAAATAACTCTTACAACTAAGACTCGCTATATGTTGAATTTAAAAGATGATTTGTATATCAAATACATAAAGGAACAGCATTCGCCAATGTATAGACTTTTTAGTCAGAACAAATCATTTATCCATTGTTTTACTATTGTTTATTGTGATTTTTAGCAATAGATCTTGCTTGCTTATGTTGAAGTAGTTTGATTGTTTGTAATGATATCCCACTACCATATTGTTTGCAATACAGTAATACCTGTGATATTTTGAATCTATTCAACTCTATGTCAGGCATTCCTGCTTCCTCGATCAGACAGCCACCACTTAATGCAAGATTCTAGTTTCTCTGTCAATCATGTGAAGTCATAATCACCTACGTGACGTATAGAATTACGTCATAATAGATTACGTCATGAATGGCATAGCTAAGTTCATCACGGATACTTAATTGAAAATGGACTACGCTTTGTTTTATTTAGTTAAGCTAAGCAAAAGGCAGCAACAGTACCCAGTCAAATTATTTTCAAAATATCCAACAGCTTACATGTATAGTGGTTAAAAAGGAGTCTGTTAAGCGTGGTGATCTATTGACTCTTTGGCCATACTAACCACGACAAATTCTTTATGAGGTAAACAGTATTAGCTTGACAATTTGAAATCAATTGAGACCATTTGTTGCCTATATATCTTAGTAACACGTATCTGTCGCATTATTTTCAAGTTATTCAGCAACGTTCCTATATTGTTGTCTTGATTTGGAGAAGCTAACATTTCAAATATTAACGGGTTAATAGAAGCCCAAATGTACATAATTTGTAATTAAATACACTGTTTCCAGGCTGCGGATCCCTTAATAGAGGCGGTATTTAGATGAGATGTGTGTGTATATGAAGGAACACATACATTGATATGAATGTAGGAAATGCTATCGCGCAATATGGAGTCTTCGGTTTCATTAACCGATACACCACCAGCGCTTCAATTTGTATTCTATCAGCAGGCAATCATTGGTAACAAACTAACACTGATTGAATATCTAGTCCACCTTTATTTCCAAACATGTAATTACTACTTACGCAATACAAACTGGAATATATTACTGCAAGTCTTGTGGACTGAATGGCAATTAAGAGACAGAAAACACATCGGAGGATTTATTATGCGGGCCAAGTCATGCCATTTTTCGCAATCACGTTTTCGGATAACAAGATTATATATAAAATGTAATTGATTTTCCTCTAGAAGAAACAATATCATGTTTAAATTTGAATAAATAGAAGTTTATAGGTCTTATTTATAGCGTGTCGTGGAGGACTATAGACATAGAATAATTACCCTGAATACCATATGAGCATTACCCCTACAACAATTTGCCACGAAGATTTGTACACTTGTTATAAAAACTATTTTTTTAGAATGACCGTATACAGAGGAAATTATTTAAGTGATAAAACGGCTCAATATCACATATGTAATCAAATACAGTATGGACTCGCCTGGACTCACAATTATACGTGTTCAACATTTGTGCCACAGTGTGCAGAAGATGGGTATAGTTCTCAGGCTAACCGGAAGTGAAACGTGCTAAATAGGGCATGTGTCTTTTAGTAGCAAAATATGGTAGTTCTGTAAGACAAATAGTTTTAAAAAATCAGCTGTTTTTTTAATGCCGTCTTTTCCCACCACAAATGATGGTTACGTCAGTGAAATTAATTTCAAAGTATTCAACAGCTTAACTGAATATTTCAAACTGCATTTCAAGTTACCATGCAATTTAGATTCTAGGAAGTCAGCTCTCAAAGTTTCAAATCGATTCCTTTACATGTAGAAAAAATGGGCAGACCTGTGCAAGAGAGGTACAAGGTCATCGGAAAGTCGAGATCGTCAAGTTTGGTCCACATTGTCCATTGGCTTTCATGGTGATCTCCAACGTGATCCAGTAATTCGCACGGACGACCAGAAAGGGAGACAACGAACATCCATGTGTTACACCAGTCTAAACATAACAGCTATTTGTAAGCTGCCCTTTATGTACAACACTGCATGTCATTCCCTCAGCCGAGTTTTTTAATCAAGCTGAGCATCTTCAAGGATCAGTCCATAATGTCATAGCAGCTTCCAGAGTGACCCCTTGCACACGCTATCAAAAGCATTGCACTCATGTCTTACAACCAGCAATAAATGCAAGAGAAGCCAAAATAGAAAATTGGGTTCAACATGCACAACGAGAAATGAAAATCCTGAAGTTTAACAAAAGTTACAAAGAACCAGTTTCAATTCTGGGATAGGCACTTGAGGAGGTTGACGCCGTTACATACCTGGGAAGCTTAGTGGGCATGATGGGTGGCGTGAAGACGAGTGTCAACAAGGCAAGGGCCCTAATTTTTGTGTTTGTCTTGATGGATGTCTAGAGCTCCAAGGAGATCAGTATCTCCACAAAGATATACCTGTCCAGCTCTAATGTAAACGCATTGCTGTTGCGTGGAACAGAGGTATGGTGAACAACCAAGACTACTTTGAAGAAGAGCCGGACATTTGTCAACCAGTTCCTGAGGAGGATATTGCAGGGCATGTACACGTTAATCAGCATTGTATGGTACACGAGTTTCACTCTGCGCAAGTATTATGTAAGTAATCTCTGCCGTCACAACCATGACACCGTAATTGAATGTTTGCGATAGGATCAGACCCCTATTAATGACATTTTCTGCTCGACTGCCACAGTATAAAAAAGTGTCCAACAATGAACAAGGACAAATATGTGCAATGTTGTCTTAAGTTGGAGAAGCTAGCATTCCAAGTATTAAAGGATTGGTATATTTTTTAACCAGGATACTTTGAGATTGAACGTGTATATTTGTTTATAATGTTGCTGTAAGCTGTGGCTGAAAGCTGTTGCGTGTTAGAATTTGACCCCAACATTTTTCAGAAACCTATGGGCAAACCCCTATCAGATTTTGGAGAAGATCGCGCCAGGAGAAGCAGAGTTATTGGAAAATGAGGCAAAGATATCAATTTTGAAAACGGTTTTTCTGAAAGCTGTTCCTTTTACATTATGACTGTTGATCCCAATGTTGGCAAATTGTTGTCGGACCACACAGGCCACCGTTCAACCAAGGTTGGATTAGAGCCCTTGACTACAAACATAATTATTGAAAAATGCGGAAGAAATATAAATTTCGAAAATAATGCTGGCGAAAACTGTTGCAGCTGCATTTTAGCTTTTGATCTCACCATTAACACATGTCTTCGGGGCCCCATGTGTGGTAAAATTCCATCTAAATGTGCAGAAAATTTCTCTAGTAGAACAAAATTTATTCAAAAAAGTAAAACAACAACAACAACAACAACAACAACAACAGCAGCAGCAGCAACAACAACAACAACAACAGCAACAACAACATCAACCAGCACTCCGTACTCACATTATCGCTGCGTCTAGACACGTGGGTAAAAATCAACAACTTGTCTTCGCACCAATGATTATCTCACCA
>JAVVLW010003215.1:0-25000 GCA_034401795.1 Chaetoderma sp. LZ-2023a | reverse complement strand
GCTGACACAGGCAGTCAAATTATTTTCAAAATATTCAACAGTTTTCCTGTATGGTATCGATGAAAATGAGATATGGGGAATTCATCGGTGAAAGGGTTAACTTTTTTAACTCATGATACAATCCTATGAATCCATCACCACCATGTCTTGGTAACCATTCCAACCGAACATACCATTAATACAAGATTATTTTTAATATTGTGTTACTAATCTGTCTGGTAGCTGTTGCTTACTAAGACAGTAACAGCTTACAGGCAGTCTCTACATATTCTACAAAATAGTTTACTAATAACGTTAGCGACGAAACAGTCAAATTATTTTCAAAATATACATCAATATCCTACCGTAATTCCTCATACTCCCTCCTCCTCATCCTCCTACGACCTCCATTATCAGACCACCTCTTAAACTCTATTATTTTTACATTACTCTCTTATTATTTTTACCATGGTGGATAACCACGGAGGGGGGCACGCCGCCGCTAAGTTAAAACGTAAAATACACAACTTTTAAACTTTTAAGGGTTAACTAATTCAAAATAATAGAACATTCCACAGTGTTGCAGATTCTCAAAAACGTGTGAATATAGTCGCCATTGCTATCTAGAATATGTGTTGTTATAGTCGGCATTGTTCTCCAAACGATAGCGACTATAAATGGAGCGTTTTGATTGGTTAAAACCACATTCCAACGAAAAGAACAATAGCGCTTAGCGCATCCTATACTCTCCCTTCGGCCGATTGTGTGTTCAATGCCCTAAAGGTGATTTAATTGATATCGGTCCAGTAGATGTTGAGAAGAATTCCTTCAAAGGAACAAGTTGATGGTGGGATAACCGATGGACGAAGGGCCCACATAAATATAAATAATGCAATTTTAGATGAATAACAATGATAATTGAGGCATTGGAGTGAACAACAAAGAATCAAACCGTATATTCTGGAAATGCTACAAATTAAAGAATATTCTTGATGCAGATACAATCCGGTGAGAGGCATACACATATCATAGCTCAACATTCTACATGACATTTGACACTCCAACACAATTTGACATCCTATTGTCACCAAGGGGACAAATCACCACACACATATATTAAGGAGAGCATTTCACATTTCATGACCATCGCTGGTGTTCTGGTCCACCTACTTACCATTCAGTAAACAGATGGCCCAAATATCCTGCTTCAAAATTACACAGGATATTTGGACTTCCCCCATATTCTCAACCAATTGTCACTAAAGTAATACAATCCAATCCAATAAAAATCCCCCACCGTAACCGAGATATATTAGGGAGAGAATTCCACATCCCAGAAATATCCATGCTATTCTGTTTCCGGTACCATTCAATATAGGCCGAATGCTCAAAATTATCAATGATATTTGGGCTCAATCCACCCCCTCCCCTCCCCGCCAAATCAGACAGAGAGGTTAAGAGAAGATTTCATATCCTATGATCATCCATGGTAATCTGTTTCCCATACCATTCAAAGTAACACAGGATATTTAGACCCCCTCTCCCAATTTGACGCCCTCTTGCCATTAAGGAGACACAATCATACCGAGTGGAGGTAGTGAGAGCATTTCATATGCTACTCTTGTCAAAACAGATTCAGCGCGCAGCCGTACAGTTGCTTGTAACTGTACCTTCTAGTTGTTAATTGCAATATTTATATATAGCCTCCATACATATTTACTCTGTGAAAGCCAGAGTGTTTATTGTGGGCATAGTCTATTTGTGTTGCTATGCAATGAAGCCGCGTTGCATAATTTGACGCGACGTCGATGCACCAGGAATATGTGCATTGAGTTTATTATGTGTACGCTGAATCGAGTTGTGCCCGTAAACTCAACAATCTTTATAAATAACATACTAGATAAGAGTACAGCTTTATGCGACGTTCGTGCAAACATATCTTCTGTATGCACGAATCAATTTAAGACTGACTGACGAAGAACCAGTTGCCATGTGCAAAATGATGCATAGTGGAGGCAAAACAACTAGTGAAGTTGGATTGACGCTGCTGGCTGATGCAATCTATAGCAATAATTTCATTAACACCCCTAGCACACTGATAGATATAACCCTTGGGGTACCGCAATCGGCTGTTCGGTAGATATTTTTTGTTTCAAGAACATTTCCCCATTCGACACTACGAAAATTTGGAATTGGTAGGCCAAGAACAGGGGGATTATGTGTTAGATGATATTGTATCTCAAAAAGATTGTCCATGGACACACAAATCTCAGAACCTGTAAGATGAGCAGTGGCCGATCTTCAGTGAAACCGTTTGTAATGCAGTCTTAGTTGAAAGCGTACAAAACAGGTCGGATATCAAGGCGTGATGGAAATGTTAGGCAAAACTAATAATCAAGTAACGCTACGGCCAATAATGGCCGAACCCAGGATAAATTGCAATAGTAATCATTTATTTTTTTTTTGTTCTCTAGACGCATCTACATAATGTTAAACATATAATCGTATGTATTTGGTGGAACATGGTTTTTTCATGTCCGGAATATAGGTGTCTATGGCAATGATCATGTCAATCACCCTTCTCACGGGAGACAACTTTTCGTTCCATTCCATCTAGTAGTATCTGCTATTACTGCCAGTAACCGGGCCAGTGGGTCAGTAGTTGTCCGATAAAACCTCCGCATCCTAACCCGGGAAAATTTGCTGCTGGTAATAATCCACTAGCAATAAATTAAAACGGATCCCAGGCGTCGGGCAGGCTGGAGATCCCTTGCTCTGCCCTGGCTCAAATAGACTTCGTTTGCCTTCCACTACTGTCATTCAAACCACTCAAACTACAAGGTTGTACAGACTTCCGCGACTCCTACTTCCTCCGTTACCACCAATAATATATCCCCAGCTGAGCGTGGGCCAACATCGTTCTTTGCATCCATGCCCATTCTGTTTAGAATGTGGACATGGCCATACCAGCTTTTAAAATGCAACACTCGCAACATCCAGCCCTCTAACACCCCTCTTTTGCTCAATTTGAAAATGCTCATTTATTGTATTCAGTTTGTTACAGAATGGGCCCTGATTGTCTCCATACTATGTAACAATTTTCTACTGAAGATGCAAATAATTTTAAACATAATCAAAATATGAACCAAAATCGCACCAATGTTAATCAGGATAGAGGATGCGGTAACATCAGACTCAGAATGGGGATGTTTTCGGGGCCATGCCATCAAATAACTGGAGAGGGTCCAAGGCCCAAGGATGCTAAAAGAGCGCTCGGAGCAGGAGGGACCTTTGTGCCATTGCCACAATGGTCAGTCCTACCCTGAGTAATAGGCGCAGAAATAACCGTGGAGGCTGAGAGCCTTACTATAATAATAATAATAATAATAATAATAATAATAATAATAATAATAATAATAATAATAATAATAATAATAATAATAACAAGAACGCGGAAGCGTACAATGTCTTGCCTGTAAAGGCATGGATAGTGTTGATTGACAAAGCAAACTTGGCATGGTTTGTAATACACATATTCAGTAATGCACCAACAAACAACTATAACTAATCAAACATGCACATTTTTTACCAAACTGCGGATAGTCTGATCTTGAATTTTTTCCAAATGAAACTAGTAATGATGCAGATAGTACTTCTTGCATAGTATATAACTCTGCTGTAAAATTGTGTTGATATCTGGTGCGCATTGTTGAAAAAAATGGCCAAAACCTAAACTATGAAAGAAATAGCTAAAATGCCCAAAATTAAATCTATTGTTTGTAGATCACACCCCTGTATAGTATAGATCACTTCTGTAAAGTGTCATTGAGATCGGATGAGCCAGTGTTGACAAATAAGTTGATTAAAAAACGTTAACGAAACCTGCACTGGCAGAATAGATGAAAAAGTCTAAGTCCAAAACCGTGAAAAAATAGTTAAAATACCCCAAGATTAAATCTATTGTTATGTAAATCGCATCCCTGTATGGTATAGATGCTTTCTGTAAAGTTTCATTGAAATCGGATAAGCCAGTGTTGAAAAATAAGTTTGACCCCTGGCCACTGCCCTCAGATTGACTCAAGACCAAAAAACGTTGTTGTACTGTAGTCTACCAACTACAAGCTTCAAAATGATATGTGACATGACCACATTTGCTCAAATTCATTTTCTACCCACCATTTCTCCAACCCCTACCTCTGGGGGCGATATCAAAATTCCAATATGTCATGCACATCCCTGGCCATATGTGTAATCATACAGACAGTTTCAAGTTTATATCTGAAATGGTCTGGGAGGAGTTGCGTGACAATAGATTGGTGCCCACTGTTGACCCCACCCCCTAAAAAATTTAATATTCAGGATTTTCGAGAAAACCTCTTCATGGAGGAAAAGTGCTTTTGAAATCAAGATGCGGGCTACCAATTGCGAGAAGTTTGTCAGCCTAAAACTCTGGGAGAAAACATGATTCAAATTTCAAAAATTTCCCCATACATTCGCTATGGCGATTTTTCGGGGCACGGAATATCCAAGATGGGCGCCGATCGCTTAGTCTCAACCATTCAAGACTAACAAATTTGAAACCAGATCACCATTTTACCCATGTATACCCGTTTTCACTGTCAAATTCCCTCAAATAAAACAGTTCAAAATGGCTGCCAAAATACTCACATGTCATTGGCCAATTACGGGCAGATTTTTTGAGATATCGATCTCTTCTCATCAGATTTGACTTGGTCCTGGTGCATCATAATATTCCCAAAATTTCAGAAAAATTAGTCCAGTAGTCTCATAGAAAAGCACCTTTATGTATGTTATGACGTCATCAAGATGGCCGTCGCAGACATAAAGTAATCAAGTTCTCTTGAAGGAGTTTGGTTCTGGGCATAATCCAAATTCGTAGTTCTGAGTTTCGCATCATTCGTCCTGGTGGTTTCAGAGAAGAAGATTGTTTTAAACTCTGCAAAGCAATTTACAGATTTATGACGTCATCAAGATGGCCGCCGAACCACTGGGTGAATCAAGTTCCCTTGAAGGAGTTTTTATTTGGAACAATCACTGTTTCCTTCATTCTGCGTTCCAGCCAAAACGGCCCAGTGGTTTTAGAGAAGAATTGTTAAAATCCGTGAAAAATTTAAGCAAATTCCAGATGGCCGCCGAGACCAGGAGCCAATCAGATTCTTTTGGGGTTAAAATCAATTCAATATTATTTCCTAAATAGCCTCTAAAGTCTTGTCATATTTTCCCTAGAAGTCTTCAAGTTATTGCATTTTTAGCGCAAAGGTGGAATAATAATAATAATAATAATAATAATAATAATAATAATAATAATAATAAACAGAACAAAAACAATAGGGTGCCAGCCATGATGGCTTGGCCCCCTAACAATAATAATACTAATAATAATAATAATAATAATAATAATGCTCGCGACAATGGTCGCAATAGCAACAGTAATAAGCGTACAGCGTGCGTGCGTGTGTACGTGCGTGCATGTAGAAATCTATTGTAACTTAACTCCTACGAAACCATTGGATGGAATTCAACCAGATTTTTGTATATGAGTTATCAATATGATTTCGGGTTACAGGAAATCATTTACATTTGGCTTCGTACAATTTAATAAACATTCTCTTGAGTATTTTGCAACTAATTTGACAGGGAGTCGTTGCAACAACACCACCACACACCACCCCACACCCCACTTAAATTAGTTTCAAAATGTTCAACATACCTAGTTACCTACAAATTGTGATTTTGGGAATTCAGATTTAAGAGAGTGAAAATTGATTCCAACACGCGTACAAAGTGGGCGGAGCTAGCTAGAGATAGACGTGGCATAGCTATAAATGAATGTCTATCTTCACAATATAGTTGCAATAGTTGTAACTATGCCCCGTCCATCCCTAGCTAAGCTCCATCCACACCTCGCCTGTGTTTTAGTCTATCGACCACGGAACTCCGTAACTATCAATTTCCAGAAAAATATACAGGTAAGCTGTTGAATATTTGAAACTATTTTGACTGGGTGCTGTTGCCGCCTGCCTATTAGTTTCAACCAACCAACCTAGCAACCAACCAGCCAACCAACCAATCAACCAACCATCCAACGAACCAACCGACCAAGGAACGAATAAATCCGATCGATCAATCAATCAATCGACGAAGCAACCAACCAATCAACAAACTAAACAGCAAAACATTTCAAAAGCACCGATAACATAACGTCTAAATGCAACAACAGCAATAACAGCAACAACATATCTGCAACAATAACGATGACAGTGATGCTGACAAAGACATCAGTAGTGATGGCACAATTGACCGTGCCAGTTACTGAAGAAGATGCTGAAACAACATCAACAACAAAAACAATCATTTATATCGGCGACATCTTGCAGTATATATTTAGGTTATCTATGCACATGAAACATCTATTTATGTAACTGCTGATTACTAATGTCCCTTAACAATTATTTATGAAGGAAAAAGAGGAAGAATTACAAATCGGTGAGTTACCAATGGCAGTATTCCTTCGGTAATATGTTCAAAGAACCTTTCTGAAATAAAATGAAATAAGGACTTTGCGTGTGGTTGTCATTTGGCAAGTGTCTATTGATTATACACATTAAGATATTGGCTAAAGAAAGAAAGAAAGCTCAAACGTAGTTATAACGTTATAGAGAAGAGGATTCACACGGATATATGTTCATAAATACTAGTTCTGCTTGCCGTGTTGTTCGCTATGTTAAACGTACATTTTCACACTAGAATGCTTGAAAATAAAATTGTTAAAGTTGTATACTTTTAGCGGCTAAAAATATGTGTAATGAAACGAAATAGATCTTATAATATGACGGTTTTATTCCATATAAATTAATATGGAAACATCATATGTTATGATTTATGTCGTGTACTTAGAATTACAATCTATTTTTCTACTTCATGAGAGTTAAGGAATCGATATTACTCAAGCTGACCTGTCAATCATGGGTTATTAAGCGTGTTATCGAGAAGCAGAAAATAACGAATTTCATGGAGCAGATCAGTCAATGAACTTTTCCAGTTTATCCATCCATCATACGACGTCAGACCCAACTACGTGATGTGTAGGATGACGTCATAATCGATGATGGCATGAATGACGGAGATAAGTATGTGACGACCTCATAATTAATGACGGATTGAATGTTGATGCACGAATTGTATATTTAATAAAGACACTGTTGAATATTTTGACACTAATTTGACTGGGCGCTGTTGCTATCATAGGCAGCAACAGCACCCAGTCAAATTCGTTTCCAAATATTCAGCAACTTACCTGTATACTTTTCTCGAAATTGATAGTCATGGCGATCCCATCACGAGCGAGGTATGGGTGGAGCATTGATAGAGGTGGGCTGGGTGTAGCTAAAACTGGAAAAGTCCATTAAGTGACGTCATTAGTGAATGTTTTCTTAGAGGAAGTGACGTTGCTTCTCTGAGGCTTGGCGGAGTGAGACATCAGTATTGGTATTTTAACCCCTCTTGTGTCAACCTAGCCCTTTAATGGTCAAACTGACCAAAAAGCATCTTTGCAGAGGGCTTCAGACATGGCTATTTGAAACGGCTAGAGAAGAGTATTTTTGAATCTTTACCACTAGAATAACTGGCTCGGTCAACGAGCCATTCATTCTAGTCGCACATTTTCAAGAATACTCTTCTCTCATCCTGTGGATAGACATTGGCTAAGTAAAGAAATTAATTTTCTTTACCATTACCGCCCTTTAATGGCCACGCAGGAGAAAACAAATTCAGTGGTAACTTTACAAAAAATAGTCTTCTAAAATTAAAATATCTTGAAAAATATTGACCATCAAAATGTTTAATTGATATATCAAGTAGTATTTTGAGCGCTTTGAGGCGCTGTTGTCTTACGAGTAGTTAATATAAACATTCTGAACCCCGAATTCCAGATTCTCATTTTCAAGGCGAATCGTGAAATATTTCGAGACTAATTTAACAGGAACTTGCTGCTACCACAGACAGCGCCCACTCAATTTGGTTTCAAAATATTCAACAGAATGTGCATTGAATTTTAAGTAATTATTATTTTCAAATACTTGCATTTTTATATCTGAACTCGTGAAGGCAAGGAAAGCAAAAGTGGAATTGAAGACGTTTACTGATATACTCTTGGCTGCTATACCAGTGTGCTAATTACATCCTCGTATGCATTAAAATGGAACTTATTACGATATTTTATAACACCTCCGACATCGACACTGCAACGTCAGATGCTGACCAACAATTTGAACAATACCAAATTTTGAATGCACACCTGCCAGTGTTTCTAGTCCATACACTCCCCATTATGTATTTTGCGTTTGGAGCTTGTTTAAACGTGATACTCTTCATCTATGTTGCGGGATCTGGCCGATGGAAATCTCCGATATTTACCGTCATCGGTAGTCTGGCAATTGCGGATGCTATGGTATGTATTGGTGCTGTTCTTTGGGCGGCATTTGTTAATCCTGTTATTACTTATAAGGAACTTGCGTGGATCTGTCACTTGTCAATACTTGTTGGTTTCAGCGGAATGAGTGTTGGTGGATATATACTGATCTTCTTTGCCGCTCTACGTTTTTATCAGCTTAAGTATCCATTGGCCGCTCGTGCAAGGGTCACACGTGCGTTTGTTATGAAATGGCTGGCTTTGGTGTGGGTTGTTCACGTAAATTACGGAGGTGTTCTGTATGGAGTTCTCTATCGTCCTAAAGAAGTACTCATTAATGGAGAGGTAGAGCTTGTTTGCGAACAAATAGGAAATCGTCTCGCTGCAATTATTGGATTCTTAATAATCGGCACCATTATTCCCAGCGTTTCCATTGCGGTTCTGCATTCAGCAAAGTATTTCGTCGTGGCGAGGTCTCAGAGAGATGTGGACGTGCAGCAAGAGAGACTCAGCACCGACGCACGCGCCGTATCCATTGTGATTCTCATGTATATAATCTGCTGGTTTCCAATTAACGTGTATGGTGTTGTTATGGGAGGTGAATCCAAGGATTATCACATGTACCAAGATAATCTCTATCTAATCTTCGTTTGGATCACGTGTTGTAACAGCACGTTCAATCCGATCATTTACTGTATAGCGGCTAAAACAGTTAGAGATGACTTAATCAGCTTTCTCTCCTGCCGAAGAAAGGGCGGGAACAAAACATAACGGTGAGGTCACCTTCGGCATTGTGCTTTCTGCTTTGTCTTAGTATCCATGCTAGCCAGTATTCATGCTAGCCAGTATTCATGCTGGCCAGTATTCATGCTAGCCAGTATTCATGCTAGCCAGTAGTTATGCTAGCCAGTATTCATGCTGGCCAGTATTCATGCCAGCAAGTATTCATGCTAGCCAGTATTCATGCTGGCCAGTTAGTGATAGCACTAGTCATTGATACCATATCAATATCAATTTCTCTTTAATCAAATTCAACCTATGCACATTTTCAAGATTGTAACTGTCGTTATATCCTGCCTTATGATACGCGATATTAGTAGACACCCTTGATGCCTGCTACCGCAAACACATCTGCCCCACCGATGGCCGGACAGCATGATTTTCAATGATGCACTACACAAGATATGTGATACATCGTTACTGTTTCCCACAGCAAAGCTGGTCCATGCTTGGCCATGTGCCAAGGATGTCAGGGAACACACCAATACAGAAAGCCTTGGAATCCGCCCGACTGGAAGCCAGCAAAGATACACCAGCAGGGGATGTCATTGCATAAATCTGTTACGCGCTGGTGACCTCAAGAAAGCAGGACTCAGTACAGTCAATTCAAGAATGTACCTAAGGAAGCTATGGATTTTGGCTGAAGACAATTCACAGTGGTCAAATCAAATGCGAAGAAGGACTGATTGCAGCTGTATGATGTTTCTACTACTACATCCGCAGAATACAGTAGTCATACATATTAGTAGTACACTGCAAATAACAAGACGCATTCAAAGATAGGTCTATGGAATGATCCTATCTGTCATTCAAGTATATGACATCATACCCAATTATGTCACATGTAGGCTAACGTCACAATCATAGTGACGTATTATAACTCCGTCATGAAGAAACGTTCGCCAAGTGTACAAATTGTATCTTTTTGATGAATTTGCAAATTAAGAAACAGTCTATTCAATATTTAGAAACTAATTTAATTGGGAGGTGTTGTTGCCATAGGCAGCAACAGCTCCAAGTCAAAAAAGTTTTAAATATGCAACAGCTTATCTGTATACTTACCGTGAAATAGGGATTCGGATAATTCAGGATTCAAAGTAGATAAATAGATTCCAACATGCGTCTAGTGTATACTATTCTTTCATTACTTTGCCTGTTGATGAATCCAGTTTCTAGGTAAAAAATATGACGTCATAATCAACTATGTGGCATGTAGAATGACGCTATGCTCAATTACGTAATTTTCCAAGAGTACAGCGTCGATTGATCCGCAACACGTCAGCTAGAGATGGGCGTGGCCTAGCTAAAGCTGGATTCCTTCATTCATGGACTGCATGGCCCATCTTGTTGCAGTAAATATCTTTCAAATTGCATCCGTATCAGGCAGGGCACCAACTATAAAACGTAAATGGGTCGGGATGCAGATGTGTACAGCAGGTGCGGTTGTGCGGGGTGTCTCCTTGGTGATATGCATACCACAACTTTCAACATATGGTTTTAAGTATGGTAGTCGTCGTGAATTATACACCTAATTGTAAACATATTTCTACGAATTTTTTTCATTGTTCCTTCCTATAGCTGTGTCTTTATTTACGAGATGACACGGATATTTTCAATAAGTTAGGTATAATGGTACACGCCGAATAACAAGGTAATCGACCTTTCCAGTTTATCCATCAATCATATGGCGTCATTCTCATCTACGTGATGTGCGTGATGGTGTCATAATCAATGACGCCATGAATGACACAGATAAGTTCGTCAAGAACTTTTAATTGATGACGGACTAAGCGTTCCTGTACGAATTGTATGTCTTTACTATTTACGAAAGGTGCTGTTGAATCCTTTGAAAATAATTTGACTAGACGCTGTTGATGCATGTTGAATAGCCAACAAATGAACCCAGTCAACTTAGTTTCAAGATGGTGGTGGATGGAGGGTGGGAGAGAGAGGCGCTGGGTTGGCGGAAGATAGGAGAGGATTGGAATCTAGGAATGATAACATGCTAGTAAATGAAGATATGCCAGATTTATGAGGCTGAACGTCACCCATCCTAGTTCATGCAACGTTGTCCTTAGGTAATATTCGTTTGGCGCTAAAGCGATCCAGGAAGGATCCAGGAATTGCATAGGGAAGCGTGAAGATACCTGAAAATTTTAGGTGGAAATCGTGGAATGAGTCCGTGAGCGTTGAGGGGAGGTGTAGTGGGTCCTCCCTAGTTCTCCTCGCCAGAACTGGAATTTAGATGAGATTGTCTCATGTATTAGGTTGTAACTTTGTAGTTTGTTTGAATAGGCATTGGAGAAGATAGCGATCAGCTGTTGCATCTTGATTATAGCTTGTATATGACATATGCATCTGGATGTGCGATCTGGCGACACCACAAACATTGACAAAGCTGTAATATTCGCCATTATGTCTTCACCGTCTTCGTAGAATCAGTACTGTCCTATAAATAGCGACACGCTCAATGTGCGCAGAGGTCGGCTCGCTAATTCGCGTTGTATCGTGTGAACGCTCTTTCAATCTGCATACGATACATCGTACAACAAATTGTACAATCAATTGTATTGTGGAAACGCAGCTTTAGGAAGCAAATCTGTAGTGTATTTTGAAGAAGTGAATTCGAACTTTCGTGTATTGTTTTATTGGCTTCTGCCAACAATGTAAAACTAAGATTAGACTACTAGATTTGAAACAAGAATTTGATGCAAGCAATGCTGTATAAACGTACTAATTGTGTATATTTCGCTGAAATGGCCATATAGACAATAAGCATTGCGATATATATTTCTGTAGCACGGATCGCGTGGGGCCAGAATGGCCCGGACCAGCGTTTTCCCTCTTCAACTAGCTAAAGGCTCGTTTCCGCCAAGATTTATCGTCAGTGTTCGCATTGGCATATTAATCTATTCTTGCTTGAGCAATGTGTCTGTTTCCACTGCGTTTAAGCGTCAGCATTAACGTGGGTCAGCTGCGGCGAACTCTCCCGCCTGACGTGTGTGCTTTTCTTAGATATTTTTAGAATCTGTCGTTATTTCGGTTAACTTGGAGGTAGATTTGTCATTAATTATGAAAATTGGCAATAGTGAGTCGGACGCCCCAAAGACTTCAAAATCAAAGTCAATTAATGTGCATTTAGATATAGGTGGTGGGGGTGGGGGGGGGGGATACGTATTAAGGAATTGTCAAAGGTTGGATCCATAATCCCAAGTTATGTGTTTCGTTTTCATCAAGGGGATTTTACCATGTTGGTATCCACATTCACCCATAAGCATTCAAATGCATGGCACAGCGGAGAATATGTAAAACTGACCAATGCCATGAAAACTCACCCGCAAAAAACATTAATTGTAGCTGCCAGGGATGCACATGGCTCCTCCGCAAGGTGCAGTTGGTTAGCTGGCCTCGGGGTTGGGGAGTGGATGCCGCGCATATCTGGTGTTCACAAAGACCAACCTCTAGGGCCGGTGGAACGATCACGTTCCAGTGGGCTCGTGCATCCATTGCTGCGGAAATCGAACACTACCGTTTCATCCCGGCTGTTCGTATCACCAGTGTGTCTTGCCGTCATGCCAAAGATGGAAAAAGCGGGGCTAACACAATTTACTATTAATAAAAAGAAAGAGTCAAACAATGGTACTTGTTTGCTGCTTTATTTGAGCGGTGTACATAAAGACAAAAGAGTGGTGTGTTATTCTTATAACTCGCCAGAGGTACCTTACCGATCTTGCCATATATATATATATATATATATATATATATATATATATATATATATATATATATATATATATATATATATATATATATATATATATATATATATATATATAATGTAGGAGGCCGACTGTTTGTTAGACTGTTATAATCGGTAGTAGCTGCAGATCATGGATCGGCGGCTACAGGATGGAGGTGGACTATCAGAACAGAGGCGATGGTCAAGCGAATGCAATGCTGCGATGTGTTTTACAACGTGGGGCCAACCCTAATCCCCTGGTGGGCCTATCAGGCATTTGCCGAGTTCAGACCATGCCAGACAAGTACAAAACTTCCATTTAGACCTACAACATCACATGTTTATTCACGCCAGGAAAGTACAAAACTTCCACTACAAATCCACTATTAGTAAAGGGTGATACCATCAAAATCCCTCTATTAGAGAAACGCAACTGCATATGTAAATATCTGCTATGGACATTGATGGTGTACTTCAAAATTTGGCGAGATTGTTGCAGCAGGGACTTATTAGCCGTACCACTTATGCCGAAAACCTGGCAGCTCTCCTTCCCGAGAAGCCAACCCCAGCCCCATGCAGGAAGATGCCACCAACTTCCGAGAAGCCAACACCACGCTTGAAGCTGCCACCCACTTCCGAGAAGCCAACACCACGCAGGATGCTGGCAACCACTCACGAGAAGCCAATCCCAACATCACGCAGGAAGCTACCAACGATTTCCGAGAACACAACGCCCCCCCCCCCCCACCCACCACCAACCAACTTCGCAAATGAGGAGATCGACAGTTTTCTCGATGCTTTATTCCAGGAAATGAGGGACACACCCCGGGATTTGTGAAGGTCCCACATGCAATCAAGAACTATTTGCGATGATATGAACTTCCTGGACATGGGGAAAAGATCCAACAGCTTTCCTGGATAAAAACCTGGACAAGATCGAGAGGAAGTTGGTGGAAGAGGTCCTCGACCTGAAGTCGTGAAGTTCTGCCTTGCTCTTAAGATCGCCCTCCACAAGGAGAAGAATGATGGGACAGAGGTCACCACATATCCCCTGTTCTGGTCTAAGCAGCATGCCATCTTGAAGGCAAACAATATTAGCGAGGCTGTGAAGGAGGCCAAAGTCAAGGTGCTGCAAGGCCTTGAGAACTACAGCAGCAAGGGGTCTGGCTGGGCAGTCGACCAGGTTGATGCATCATACCTCAACATCGCCAGATAGCAACCACTACGTGGTGGGTCCTACATCGATCTCCCTGCTTCGAGTAAGCGAAAACATGCCGTGGTTAATGCCCAGAACAATGATGACCACTGTCTTTGCTGGTCTCTCTTGGCTGCTACTTATCCTGCAGACAGTAATCCCCAGTGGGCATCGAAGTATGTAGGGCCCTGGGACACCCTTGACTTCAGCAGTGTAGCCTCTTCAACCCCTCCCCACCAGTTTAAGCGTGTTGAGCGGCAGAATGGCCTGGCCATTAATGTATTAAGGCATGATAAGGGTTTCTACACACTGCAGTTGAGTGACGCTGACACAGACATTCCAAGGACAAATCTGCTGCTTATCGAGGGGGGTGGCAAGCAACACTATACCTGGATTAAGTACCTGAATCGTCTGCTCTATGGTCAAAGTTGGTATGGATGGAGAAAGCACTTCTGCGAGCGGTGTCTCGACTGTTATTCTTGCGAAGACCTTCTCATCAAGCACAAACCGGAGTGCTGTGGTATCAGTGACAGACCAATGCATATAAGAATGCCTACTGAGGACAGGAAGATGCTACAGTTCACCAACTACCAGAGGCAACTTAAGGTGCCATTCATCATCTTTGCCGAATTTGAAGCCCTAACAACCAGGATTGAGGGGCCAGAGGCGAATCCCGCTCAGAGCAGCACACAGAAAATGCAACACCATGAGAGCTGTGGGTTCTCATACATTGTGGTCCACTGTGATGGTGTCAGTGAACCACCAGTACTGTAATGACAAGATGCAGCTAAGCACTTCCTTGATCGATTGGCATGGGAAGAGGAGAAGATAACGACTGTGCTCGCCCACCCTAAACCGATGGAGATGACTACAGAGGATTGGCGAGCTCATAAAACCGCGGTCAGCTGCCGTGTGTACGACAGACCATTAACTCGTGACAGAATAACAGACAGTGTCAGAGATCACGGCTACATCATTGGTCTCTACTTGGGAGCAGCACACAATCTGTGTAATCTAAAGCTGCGCGTCAATCCTAAGACAACCCCTATCCCACTCGTGTTCCACAACATGCGCGGGTATCATTCTAACCTCATCGTGCAGGCCATCTCCTAAACAGAGGGACCGGTCAACTGCATCCCCAACAATATGGAGAAGTACATCGCCTTCAGCCTCCGTCGGCTGCGGTTCATTGACTCTGCCCAGTTCCTCTCAGCATCAGTTGACAAGCTGGTAGCTAGTTCGACAACGTTCTCACTTACAAAAGCGTATACACCTAGCACTGCCATACATGAGCTCCTGCTCCGCAAACGTGTAAACCCATATGAGTAGATGGATGGGTGGCACCGTTTCAATGAGACCTCTCTCCCACCTCAAGCTGCTTTCTACAGTAAACTCTCAGGCGAGGGAATATCTGACAGCGACCACAACAACGTACATGCTGTCTGGGCCCAGTTCGGCTGCCAGACCATGGGAGATAATCATGACCTTTATATGTGGTGTGGCACTCTGTTCCTTGCAGATGTCTTTGAGAACATCCTCATCACGTGCCTCAAGCAGTATCATCTGGACCCAGCACACTATTACACGAGCCCCGGGTTGTGCTGGGATGCACTTCTAAGGAAGACAGGTGTGGAGCTGGAGCTCCTCACTGATTACGACATGCATCTCTTCATAGAGAAAGGACTCAGGGATGGTGTATCAATGGACAGCAAACGCTATGCTAAGGCAAACAACCCATTGGAATGTGGCTTAGCTGGCTATAATCCACAACAGCCGACAAGCCACATCATATATTTGGATGATAGCAATCTCTATGGCTGGGCAATGAGCCAATACCTACCGATTGGGTGGTTTGAGTGGGTGGAGGACATTGATGTCAAAGAGATTACACAACATCCAAATGATGATGAAAAGCCCTACATCCTAGAGGTTGACTTTAAGTACCAACATGTTCTGCAGGACATGCACAATGCCTATCCACTGGCGCATTAGTGGACACAAGTAAAGGGAGAATGGCACTCAGAGTATCAGTGTGCATTGGCCGAGTCGATAACAGAGATAACAGCAGTTAAACTGGTGCCTAACCTTAGATACAAAGAGCGCTATGTCCTACACTACTGCAACCTGAAGCTCTACCTCATCTTGGGTATGAGGTTGAAGAAGGTGCACATGGTTCTACGCTTCAATCAGTCACCGTGGATGGAGCCTTACATTGACTCAACACAGAGCTCCATAAGAAGGCCACCAGCGACTTTGAAAAGGCTCTCTACAAGCTGATGAATAACGCTGTCTTCGCTAAGACCATGGAGAACAAGTGGATGTCAAGCTAGCGCGGCCATCCGAGGAGATCAAGCTGCGCTGCCTAATAGCCAAGCCTAACTTCTCCTGGGCGAAGGTGCTCGATGATCATCTAGCTTCTCTCAACATGTACACGACGAGCCTGCTTCTGAACCGCCCTGTCTATGTGAGAATGTCCATCCTGGACCTCTCAAAACACCAGATGTATGACTTCCACTACAACGAGCTGACCCAAATATATGGTATCAACTGTGAACTCCTGTACACAGGCGCCGACAGCTTCCTGTTGGAGATCCAGACTGAGGATGTCTATGCTGATATGGCAGTGAGGAGCGACCTCTATGCCACAAGCGACTACCCAGTAACACACCCGCGGCACAGTTATGCCAACAAGAAGGTCCTGGGAAAGATGAACGATGAGTTTGCCGGGTTGCCAATCCAGGAGATTGTTGGTCGGCGCTCGAAGATGTATTCCATCAAGCGGTCGGATGAGCAGAAACTCAAGAATGCAAATGGTGTACGCAGGGCTGTGGTTAGACAGATTCGCTATGAGCAGTACAGGGAATGCCTCTTCAAGCGAAAGGTCTTCAACCATGGTATGAACATGCTGCGAAGCGAGGGTCACTACCTATGTGGGGTCCACCAACACAAGACAAGCCTCAGCCCCCTCAGACACAAAGCAATGGATCGCTCCCGATGGTATTCACACCCTGGGTTATAGTCACAAGGATGCCATCACTCCAATGGATGTTGACGAGCTGCTTGCTAGCGTATGAGCATCAAGTGACATCAACCAACAGTCAGTTGAGGATGTCTACTCGATGTAAGCACTCCCGGTGGAGGTAGCTGTGTGTCTGTAGGGATAAGCTGGAGCTCCACTCATACAAATGGCCGCCTAGGACTGCTCCGCACTCCGAACTGGCATGCCAGGTAGTACAGTGTAGGCTGTCCAGCCGCATGCACAATCTTCTTACCCTCATCCACTGGCGGCAACTCTGGCCACTGGAGGGGATTTTGCGGGTCCTCATAGGCACTCTGGAACCTGGCTGCCATCTAGCCGGTGGACTTATCTATGAGAAGCACTGCTGCTTTATATCTACTGGCGATATCGACGATGGTGAGGGCGTACATGTATGTCTTGCATGTTCCTCTGGAACAGACCCGATCATGTGGAAAGAACAGCACAACAGCCTGATCGACTCTGTTCGGGACAGATTCATCGAAGTGTGCATACCGAATGTGCCGTGGACGAGGTCTGTGGATCTGCCACATCGCCTGCCTGGTGAGCCACTGACTAACCATCTCCAAGGTGAATCTATGACCCTTGCAACATGCAGCCTCGAGCAGCTGGTGAGGCTCACGATAATTGTCGACGGGCCGGTAATAGAGATCTTCAAGACAGGTGGATGATGAACTCTCGGACTTCATCTCTGAAGTCGACTCCTGTCATCTCCTGTACAGCTCAGGCAAACTCTAGACAGATGACCGTCATTCATTTGACAGCGGTCCCTATGGCTGAACACCTCCTCAAATACCTGTGAACACTGCTGTATAATCTCTGCAGTGCTAGCGCCATCACTGAAGGGTAGCTTATCGACAAAGGCTTGCCAGTTAAGGGACTTGACCATGTCATACAGAGAAGCATATATATATATATATATATATATATATATATATATATATATATATATATATATATATATATATATATATATATATATATATATATATATATATATATATATATATATATTCATTATATAGCATGTCTTAAATATTCGACTGCGAGTGCTATTGCAACATACGGGTGCCATGGATCGGCAATGGATCGGCAATGCCGAAGAATGTGCCTACTCCCGAGGCGATGGCTGGAATAGCCTCAAAGATCTTCTCAACCCCAAGGAGAGCAGTGTTGGTGATTTTGCAGACCATCTCGCCAGCCTTCAGCATGAACAGAGCAATCTGCTGCTAGTGGGCCAAATGAGCCCTTCACATAGGTACGATAAATTCCCTTGGCTCGGTGGATTATTCGGTGGGATTCTGGTTCTACATCATCACCACCATAGTCCTCACCATAGGTGTCCTCATCATAGGCATTATCATCAATGTCCTCGTCTTCAGCATAGTCATCCTCATCCTAGTCCTCATCGTAGTCCTCATCGTAGTCCTCAACTGGATCCTTGGAAGCTTCCGATCCACACATTGCTTGTAGTTCCTGCGGAATATATAGTGAATTTAAACTCGCTAAATATAGTGCTATAGACATGGCATCTGCAATCTTAAATGCAGGCGTGTGTGCATTGGCGAACTGAGGGTCTCAGCTTCGCTGACCATAACGCGGTGGAGGTAGAGAGAACACGTCATAACCAGGTGATGGAGAAGTTTGAGTACCGCAAGGCACTCAAGCATATGCACCAAAGTGAGGCACGATGATGGCAACAAAAGTCTCACGCCACCCGGAGCATCCAAGACGCTGATGAGAGTCTTGATGAGTATAACGAGGCTGTAAAGCTCTCTGAGCCGACGCTCGACTATGAGGCAGCAGGAAGTCAGACCACGGCCGAGGCTATAGAAGTAGTTGCTGCTGTAGCTGCAGTGGTAGCTGTGGAGCTATGCTCTATGTGGCTCACAGAGCTACAAGTTGAATACCTCCATTTTGCGAGAAGTGAACCTTACTATATCGAAAGTACAACACCGTTACTCCGACGGGCGAGTGCCCCTCGCTTTCCATACAGCTCCCCCACCTTCTGGACCACCCCTCCTTCCTGAACCAAGACTGCTACAGCTATGCAATCCGAGGCACCTCGTTGCAATGTCAACTCTAGACAATGGTTAACCATGGCCTGTACCTGCTGATGCTCTCGCTCTACATGTAAGATTCGTTGTCTAGAGCCCACATGTTTTAGTTCCTGGTAGTTCTCACCATTCCACACATAACGTCGTGGAGAGGTCATAGTTACTCCATCAACCTAAGGAACAGCTTGTCCTGCATCAAGGCCGGGTTCACATGTGTGTTCTTGAGGAGGGAGAAGAGTGGCACCACCGCAGGTATTTCTACCTCTGGTTGTGAGTCGAATTCTGTGACGCCTTCATTACATTCTACGGTATAATACCCTTTCCCATTCGTGTAGTAGGAAGGTCCACGAGCCAGTGGAGCCAGGACCCAGTACTCATCATTCCCATAGGAGGTCTCCAGGGTGTTGTTGCCCTGCATATGCTCACCACCTGCTCGCCGCTGTGCTCTTGAGCTTAAACTTGAGCGTCATGCTCCTAATCTCATGGATCTGTCCCAAGAGGGTGAAGTCGATGAACTTCCCGACTGTGGATAAACGGTTCGCATCATGAATACTTGGTCGAATGACTGTCAGACAGGATCAGTGTGGTGCTAAGTCATGGTGTAGATATCGGATTGTCTTGTGGGAAGTCATGACCCCGCGGGATGTCTTATATTTACGAGTAAGACCTCAGTGAAATTCATCTTTGAAAATACCAGGTGAGCTAATGAACTGAGTAACATTATAGTTATCATGTATGTACGTTTAGGACGCTGCACTGGTTGACATTGGCCAGTGCTGCTGATACACAGTTTCAGAGAAAAGCAGTAGCGAAACTTATGCGAAACTGTAGCTAGAATAATTATCTAGTATGTTAGGAATGAAATAGATTGAAGTAGAACCGATGGTTCTGAGTTGGTGGAATCTGTCAATAGTTGAAGATGAAAGCTGTTGCTGTGGGATCGGCACACACTTTTATAATGTTCAGCAGTCGTTTCGGCCAGTAGTTTAGTACATATTCGAGTGAAAAGAATCGAGAGGAATCAATAGGAATTTTAGGTGACAGACTGACATTAGTTGTTGACGGTCGGCATTCCGACTCCCGTAAGCAAGTACAACAACACCAGATGGCAATGAGATCATACGGCTCATGTGCTTATTAACGTTCGCTTCCTACAGGCTTATCCGGGATAGGCAAGGGACAGGACATAGGCATTGTAGCGTCCTGTAGGAATTCATAACACAATCGAAATATGTATATCAACTATATGTCAATCAAAGAAAGGCATGCTACAACAACACATACCCTAATGTTGTTAGTTAGCTGACAGATCGCATCAAATGAGAACCAGCCAACACCGCTTTGACCCTGTTTTACATTATCTCCGTAAAAGAGAAGCCCAGAGTTTTATTAGGCAAGATGACGTCATAATCGATGAGCATCGAATCAAACTCTGTGGCAGAGAAACAAAAGGAATAGAGTTTCAGAGTGAAATCGAGAGATAGGCGAACATGGATTGGTCAGACGACCAACAGGAATAGGTATGAACTTCTAGGAAGAGATAAGCAGATGTTGATTGGAGGCAAGGATATGTAGACCAATCAAACTGTGAGTATATATACGTAGAAGGATGAATGGAACAGAAACTATGTATTACGATATATATAGATCTATATATCGTAATATGTATAGAACTTAGGAAACTGTAAAATGTATATAAGAGGCACTTTGTCTCTTAATAATTTAATCTTCACCATCTGTGATTCCGTAGCAGATCGTTACTACGACAATCGTAAGCGTGATACATCAGACCAGAAGTGTTCTGGGAGTAATCCGTTACAAGTAAAGCTATGTTAAGAGTATTCAAATTAAGAGTACAATCAGATACTAGCAGTAAATCGTTTATTAAGTCAAAGTATTTGTTATAATCGTGAACGTATAATTCACCATTGTTATATTTAGTAGTTAATGTAAAGTTAAGTTATTAATAAAGGCATCATCTTGTACATACAAGGCACTAGTTTGGTTGTGTATCCGTTAACCACTGAGTACAGAGAAACACTGTACATTATCTGAGAATCTTGTGAGAGTTAGATTAGGCCCAGATTACTAAATACAATATCTTCGTACCATCATTGAAGAGGCGAGCCAGTAATAATAAACGCTGCATCTTCGAAAAGATAGATTGTCACAGCAATCATAACATCATAGTCTTTGCGAGGCTGTAGTAGTTAAGTGCAGGTAGGAGGATCGAAAATCTTCAGTGGCTTCACCTGCCAGGATCCAGAGTAAGACAACGAGGAAATGCAACAAAAGAAACTAAGTGAGTACATAACTAATATGTCCGCCGATCGACCGGCCAATATAGTACGGAAAGACGTTGCCGATAGAGTACAGGTTTTCGTGGAACAGGCAAAACAAGCAGAAAGCACCAAAGTTACTCAGCACCGTGAGTACCGGGACAATTCACTGATCAAAATAACTACTGACATTAGTTGCGAAGAGCAGCCCCGGTTGAAAAGAATAATCATGTGTCTATATTACCAATAGAACTGTGTAAAAACTGAACCAAAAACATTTGATAAAATGGCCACAGCACCATGCTGACCAGATCCCAGTCTACCACCGATGGATCCCCCGCTACGTCCCGGACTAGAACTACGACCCGAGACAGTAGCCGCAATGCAGACCATTGGAGTTGCAATGGCGGGCGCTATAGTAGAGAGTAGCAGTAGACGAGAACAAGACCGAGTGTATAGACAGAAAATCCGGCAGCTCACCCAACGTATACAGCCATGCGATGGACTCCTACCTGAACAAGTCAGACAATTCATCGACGAAGCAAATAGGGTATGGGTGGCGAACGAAGTGAAGTTAGAAGGCATACCTGCCTACATTATGACCAGAGCTTCCCGCAGACAGCTATCGTGAGCCATAGACGGTTTCCTGGTGGGCAAAGAGAGGGACCATGTTACGTTCGACGAATTCCGTGAGTACGTGACCGTAAACATTATTTTGGCTAATGAGCCCGAAAGAATAAAGTATGATCTAGAGGGAGTAAAGCAGCGGAGGAACGAGACCATAATAGCATTCACTCGTAGGTACAAGGAGCTGGCGAGCCGCGCGTATCCCGTGGAGAACGCGGATAACCGTCGTAGGGTGTTGGGAGTATACATCAAAGCATTGAGCGACTGTGGACTAGGGAAACGGATAGTCCGTAAAAAGGCCGCAACCTTTCCGTGGGCGATAGATATCACTGAGGAGGAAGAATGTTGTAACGATCTCCTTAAAGCGATGCGCATTGACACCCGAACAGAGGAGAGAATGGAAATAGGCGTGTTGGATATGGAGGAGGAGAAAGGGGTATGGGCGGTGATTACCGCTTTGAAGAGGCAAATGGCGCAACAAAGCAAGATGATAGAGAAATTGTGTGGTGTAATTGGTGAATTATGCAGCGAACAATCCGCCAATGCTGCACCACAAAGACAACAACCACGACAACAGCAACTCCAACAAGCGCCGGCGCAGAAGAAGCAACCACCAACCCCGCACAATCAACTGGCAACACAGTGACAAAATAGGCCGAAAACCAGCAATCGACCCAACATCACCTGTTTCAATTGCGTTAAGATCGGGCACTACAAGTGATTGCCAGCAGCCTGAGCAGGCCCCACGACAGAATATGCCAAGAAGGTCGCCACCAAAGCCACAACAGCGCGGCAAGCAACCTCCACTTGTCTGTTTCACGTGCGGGATGGAGGGCCTAATGGCCAGAGACTGCTACCTTAACAAAGGCTGCTTTATAGAGGGGCGCAATCCAGCCAAGACCCTGACTTGTTTTAGATGCAAACAGGATGGTCACTTTATAGTGGACTGTCCGAAAGTGGCACCGAAAACACAACCTCAAAGGAGGGCGATTAAGAGGCAACGAGGGGAGGATCCAGACATCGATGAGGTGTATGATACAGATAACAGTAACCAGAATGAACGGGATGCGACACCAAGATCCTGTTTGAGAAATGTGAGAAAGAACATAGCCAATAGGTCGCAGAACCATGATGAGTACGAGGACCGCGACGGGTTTGTGCTAATGGGAGAGGGCACGGATGAGTATGCCCGTTATTCGTACGGTGGCGGAGGAGACACATCCGGCTGGAGGAATTCGTATGCGGAAGTAGTGAGCAGACGAAGGAGTCCAGTAAATGGCGACGGAGGAAGCCGTTAGTGAGTTCACCGACCGAACGGTTTCTGATCCATCTAGAAATTGATCAAAACGGTCTGGAAGATCAAGGTAAGTACCTTCATGCCTTAGTGGATACTGGTGCTAGCACATCCTTGATCCGAAAGGATATATGGCATAGTAGTTTAAATGCTAGGCCATTAAGAAGAGCAAAAACGTTCTTAGCAGTAAATGGTTCCCCGATAGAACTTTTGGGGGAGACTCAAAACAAGTTCAAGAACGCCCAACCTATTCCTAGTACGGTAGTATCGAATATGCGGCATAAATGTTTGATCGGGGCGGATGCTGTGCACTTGGGAAATGCAAAGATTGACTATCGGACCAAAGTTGTAGTATGGTTTGGTCAGATATATCCCTTTAGATATCCATATAGGGAACAAACGAGATATGTATATGCCAGTTGTAAGGAAACAACCGGATATAAAGATATTGACAAAGTTATAGGCGACTTTGCCGACATCTTTCATACGGCTCGTCCAAACACTTTAGGATTGGTCCCCAAAGTGAAATATATGGTGCCAACATGAGATTGTTATCCTATAAGGGAGAAAGCCTACTGTCTACTGCTAGCCAAGCAGTATGTGGTCAAAAACCAAGTAAAAGAGATGCTGGCAGCAGGCGTCATAAGACCATCATCATCACCCTGGGCGTCACCCATTACGTTAGTACCCAAGAAGGATGGTGACACCCGGTTTTGTATTGACTATAGGAAATTGAATTCGGTATGTCGAAAGGATAGTTACCCATTGCCGAATATCTCCGACATTTTTGATTCGATGCGCGGCGCAACGATATTTTCTACTATGGACTTGAAGTCTGGAAATTGGCAGATACCAATGGCCAGCCAAGACATAGAGAAGACAGCGTTCGTCTGCAGTGAAGGTGTGTTCGAATGGATTCGGATGCCCTTCGGTTTTTGCAACTCAGGTGCCGTATTTCAAAGGGCAATGAATGATAATTTCCGAGAATTTGTAGGAAAACATGTGCACGTTTTCGTCGACGATATAGTCGTATATTCAAGAAATCCGACGGAACATGCACAGCCCTTGCGTAAGGTCATGCGCAAGATTCGAGAGTATAATCTGCAAGTAAAGAAGAAGAAGTGCAATTTCGGCAGTAAGTCAGTTGACTTGTTAGGATATCGCATTTCTGCACAAGTGGTAGCTCCTCAGGCTCAGAAAGTCAAGGTTATTAGAGAAATGTCACCACCCCGCGACGTGGGTGAGGTGAGAAGTATACTTGGAGCTACCAGTTATTACCGATCTCGTGTGCAGGGCTATGCCGAAATTGCTAAACCTTTGATAGAATTAACGAAGAAGTATAAACGTTTTGAGTGGGGTAAGGATGAACAGCAAGCGTTTAAGAAATTGCAGAACTTGCTGTGTAGTGAGACGGTTCTCACATATCCGAATTTGAATGCCCCGTATAGATTGTATACTGATGCGTCTAGTTATGCAATAGGTGCGATACTAGTACAAGAAGTTGATAAGGGCATAGAGCGAGTAATTCAATACATAAGCTCTACTCTCAAAGACAGTCAGCTAAATTGGCCCGTAATAGAGA
>JAVVLW010003213.1:0-25000 GCA_034401795.1 Chaetoderma sp. LZ-2023a | reverse complement strand
AGTGGACAAAGTTGCTCTCACTAGCTCATGGGTCTGTTCTATCCGCTGCCGCATGAGCTCTACGTAGAGAGATGATGAATTTTATTCCCCCGGAATCCTGGGCATGGTCAGATCCAGGGCTAAGGCTAATTCATGGCCTAACATTAACCGCGCAGGGGTATAACCTGTGCTAGAATGTACTGAAGTGCGGTATGCCATGAACACATTTGGGAGTCATAGATCCGAATCTCGACAATCAAGGCGTGTTTCCTTAGTGAGCATCTCCACGAGAGTTCGATTGACTCTCTCCACCATTCTGTCACTGCAGGGATGATATGGAGTCGTCCTTGGTTTGACAGTATGAAACAATTTGCATAGCTCGGAGATCAGCCGGCTCTCAAAATTACTTCCTTGATCGGAGTGCAGGTCATATGGCATTCCAAACCAGCAGAACCCATCGCCTGCTACTGTGGATGCCTCTTGGTCCGGCAAAGTAAATGCTTCTACCAACTTCGTAAAATAATCTTGTAATACGAGGATGTACTTGTTTTCTTCATCTGTCGTATTCAAGGGTCCGAGCACATCAATAGGCACTCACTCCCATGGTGCACCAATGATCTTAATCTGAAGAGGTGCGGAGTGGTGCTGGCCAACAATGCGTCTTTGACAGGGGACACATTTGGCAACCCATGCCTTTACACTATCGTGAATTCCAATCCAGTAGAATCTACGTTTTATCCGTGTTAGTGTCCGTTCAGCAGCTAGATGACCTGCGTTATCGTGTAGTTGTTCTAGAATCATGTTTCAATAATGCTCGGGGATCACAATGCGGTTATTGATGTAGAGAACGCTTTCATGAAGGTGACATTCCTCGAACCGCTGGTAGTAGTATTTTGCTGTTGTGGACAATGATGTAGCAGATTCCCGGGGAGGACGTACCCCCTCCTGGATTCATGCGTATATATTTCGTGTCTGCGTGGCTGTTGCTTGTTCATGAGCGACTATCTCCATGTTCCACTCTGTGCACCACATTTCGGGGAACACCGGAGATGGCTGTGTTGTATGTATCATGGTGCTGGCTGCTTCGGGTTCATCCCCAAGCCCGATTCTGCTCAAGGCGTCGACATTTCCATGCAGTTTGCCGGGTCTATGAAACACATTGAAGTTAAAAGCCTGCAGAGATTCCTGCAACCTCGCTACCTGGCCCTCCAGATTTTTTTTTTGTTTCTGAGCCAGCATCGGGAAGCGTGATCCGTACGAAGAGTAAATGGGCGACCGTACAGAAAGTGTTTGTAATACTTGACAAAGTAGACCGCAGCCAATAGTTCTCGCTTAGTGGTCACATAACATTTCTCTGTCTTATTCAGAGTACACGAACAATAACCCAGTACCTGTTCTGTTCCATCCTCCATGACCTGAGATAGAACTGCGCCAATGGCGTAAGCTGACGCATCAGTGTCCAGGATGAAAATGAGGTTAGGGTTAGGATGAGCAAGAATTGGAGCGGTCATCAAGAGTTCCTTCAACACGCTGAAGGAACCTTCACATTCACTCGTCCACTCGAATGGTCGATCTCTTTTGGTGATCTTGAAGAGGGATGATGCAATCTCACAGAAATAATGGATGTGTAAATGCTAGTACTGATAAAGACCAAGGAAGCTCCGAGTTTCCATGACAGAAGCGGGGGTCTGCCACTCCACCATGACTTTTGTTTTTGATGGTTGGGTGTCCACTCCATCACCTGATATGACATGTTCCAGGAACTCGATGCTCTATCTGAAGAGCTGACATTTCTTGGGTTTGAGCTTTAAGTTAGCCGTGCAGAAACGTGATAGCACAGGGTCTAAATTGGAGAGGGTTTGCTCAAACAATGGACCAAAGACGATTACGTTGTCAATGTAACACAGACAGATTTTCCATTACAGGGTAGTTAATACCTGCTCAATGAGACGCTCGAACATTCCAGGAGCATTGCACAAGCCGTAGGGCATCTTGCAGAAGATTTTGGATGGGCGTGGCCTTCAAGAATTGTTGAACCGGAACTTACTAAGATCGTTGTTGATAAAGTTGGTCACTCCCGCTCGTTAATGGAAACTTCTAAGTGTTGCTGTGACAACGTCGTCAGTAATGAGGAGGGGCGAAGTAGCTGCAGTCGGATCGCCTCATCTGACTGATGGTAAATTGACGATATTTATTTCTGACTGCTGGGTCTAATCTGACTGATCAAGATCCTAGTAAGGACTGGATGTGTCTGACAGCTCAACTAGATTCCTAACAAACTGACAAACTACTGCTCTTTCATATACGTGTGATAAAAGACTTTATTTACACTATATAATATAAACTGTTTGAATGGTTGAGCATGCAGAATGGGAAAAGACAGTCTCTACATACATGTCAGCCTCATCCATGGCTACCTGCCAGTACCCACTAGCTAAATCAAGGGTACAAAGCCACTTGGCTCCGGACAAGGAATTTAAAGCCAGATCTATCCGAGGTAACGGATAGGCATCTTTAACGCTAAGATCATTAAGGCGGCGGTAGTCTATACAAAACCGCAAAGATCCACCCTTTTTGCCTGCTAGTACTATGGGACTGGCCCAGAGGGATGCTGATGGCTCAATTATTCAGGTCTGCAACATGTCCTCTACCTGTTGGTGTGTCTCCGCTTCCTTATGGCTAGGAAGATGTCGAAACGGGCTGTCGAATGGGTCTGTTGTTTCCGGTGTCGATGGAGTGTCATACAAGATGGGTTTCTCCGAGGTCCTGCCGAGAAACTATTATGATATTTGAAGTAATTTCCATATTTGTTGTTTTTGGGAATGCATCAACCCAATTGTGGCATGCAAATATAACTCATGTAAGTGTTCTGGCAAATCATCTGAAGTTGTTGCTGGTGTGATTGCGGGGGTGGGGGGGTGGGTGGGGATGGGGGTGGGGGGGGGGGTGGGGGGGGGGGGGGGGGGGGGTGGGGGGGGGGGGGGTGGGGGGGGGCTGTTTCCAGTAATATCACATCCACCAAATGGCCACAACTGACTCCTGGTTCAAGTGTTATTGAGTCTGCAGTGCCATTGAATACCTTAAATGGTATGTGATTCTTGTTGGTTGTGTCCACGATTATGCGGGGACTGGCACATTGTGAGGCGAGCATGTATTCAGGGTTGGGTTCCAGCATGTCTGTGTGAGTGTTATTTCCTAATTGTGGTGCAGTGGCCCACAAGATCCTTTCATGTCCCGGCTCAACTGTGGCGGATGTTGCTAGTATCACTGCACACGTATCGTATAGTGATGATTCTGGTCCAAGGGTTATCCATCGGCCGTGTATGTGTAGTTCCTGTTGTCTGCAGTGTATGACGGCTTCGCTGGCACTGAGAAAATCATCACCAAGCAGGGCATCGTTTTGAATAGAGGCGATGGCAACTCGCTGAATGAATTGCATCTCCTCAATTAGTATTACGAGGTTTACTATACCAGCTACAGGAACATCGGCTCCCATAGCTGTTTGCAAAAATATGTTTGTAAGCTTAAGGGGTGGCTTCTTATGAGGTGGGAGGCTCTCATACAAGCGCTTGTTAAAGACGGTGATGGAAGCTCCAGTGTCCACAGTGGCACTGGTGGAAAGTCCGCTAAACAGACAGACACACTTATATATCACCTTATGGTGAGCCTGTGGAAGGGTCTCCAATGATACCATTTGCGGGAGTGAAGGTGGTGTGGTATCATTCTGTATATAGTCGGCTTGTTTTCGGATAGCTTCTATGAGTGCAATTGGTGGCTGAGTGTGGAAAGGGCCAACTCATCGTCGCTGCTGCTGTGATTGTTTGGACAATGACGGAGTCAGGGTAGCAGTGCTGGTGGTGTTGTTGCTGATTCTGTGTAGACTGAGTTGGTGTATACTGTGGTGCGGATAGGATTCTCGTGCTCCCGGATGAGGGTTACCTGTGCGAGCCACTTTTGACAATGCATCATGGGATGTTTAGGTGAAGCACAGAAGAAACAGTGACGGCGTGTTGATTTCCCATTCTTTGTATGATGTTTCCATTTGTGGACCCAAGATGCCGAATGAGCCCTCCCTTCGGAATCACTGCTGCTGGACGTTGTTGATAATGATGTAAGGGGTTGTGAATTGCATACTACCAAAGGACGCCGGGTGTTAAGGGCCTTGGTGGTGGGATGTGGTGCTTGCAGAAACGGTGTTTCAGTGGAAGTGATACAACATACCACTGCCGTTTTACATAGGAAAGAAGGTTGAGTAGACACGGAAGGTGCGGGGTCACATTTTCCGTAGGGGGAAGATGGCAGTGCTGCGGATGCTGTGTGCATTGTAGGCACCGACATAAAAGAAGCCGGGTGCGGGTGAGTGCATGGTGTAATAGGAGTATGTTGACGAGTAGAAATGGCCACCTGACATTGTGGTTCAGCGGCCACAGTTGAGCCGAGTTGTGGGAATGGGCACCGAAGCGACTCTGTAATTGGTGCCCATGCTAGTTTGACGGATTCTCAGGCTGTGCGGTACGTTGGTCAGTGGTTGGAGTTGTGGATGGAGACACTTGTACCCTTTGGCCATCCCGGTGTGTTTCCCTGTCCCCACCATGATGGATGGACGCCCAGTTCTCCACACAGTATGCAGCCCAGGCTAGGTACCTCTCCGTATATGCCTGAGATAAAGTTATGGGATCATAATCTGGGACAGAGTCAAGGCGCATCCTGCCGACTTCCGACCAGAGCGGACACAGTACTGGACACCAATTAAGGTCGTCTTAGCGAGGGCCACAGCCCAGCTGGACCGTACCTTGATGGTGATGCCTGCTAGACGTCATTTTAGCTAAGGGCTCCACATAGATCATTCTTGACATCATTTTAGCTAAGAGGCCCCACATATATCGTACTAGCCAGGTCATTTACCCCACGGGTACTTGGGATCTCAGACCACTCCACCCGTCTGGCAAGTGACAGGTTACACCGTCTCACGTACACACCATCCTGCTTCCCAAAGAATCACCTTTCATGACCTCTGATCACAGGAGGCATGACTCGCAATACGAATGCTTGCCATGGCAAGACTGTACATTGAGTCATCTCGACCACCCATAACCAAAAAACGGATTGATGAACCGACATCTTCTTCTTCTTCTTCTTTTCGTTCACTGATCATACAGCCAGTCCTAAAGTGACTATCGACATGATCATAAGCATTAAGTGCGTGGATCCATGGTTTATTAGAGTGCGCCGTGCGGCCTGGAACCTCCGTCTTCAGCACTTGAGGTTTCTGTCAGGGTTACCTCACCCTTACCTCCTTTAGTCGCCTCTTACGACATGCAGAGGATACGGAAGGTGTATTCTAAGCCCCACCTACAGGGCCAATGAACTGACATGAGCAAGTTGACCAGCCGGCGACCGAGTCGATAGCGATCATCATCTGAGCTCACGCTCAGGGGCAACCAATGGTCTGATCCGTACCTATCTGTCAACAGAATACGAACTTTGACCGTTTTCCCTGGCCTTGCCTGCAGGCCATCTCTAGCAAACACAGTAAACTTCTAGTCTGATAGAGATGTTCTGGGTGTGGACTATTATCCAGTAACCACGCATGTCCACTTGCTGAGATAGGATGAACCAAAATCCCAGTAGCCCAAACAATACGGCGACTAGACGGTACCACAGTAGGATGTTATTTCATCCTTCGTTAGACACTGCACTATAGTCCTGATTTCACATGCCCCCAGACTCACACAAGCCCACTGCCGCCTGTTAGCCAGCGACCTTCGAGGAGCCTATCCCTCTTAGTCACCGACTTTGACATCGGTCCTTCCAGTGACCTGGCTGATCACATCCAAAGCACGTGTTTGGTGGCAGTGCGGAAGCTGTGGTGGGTTGTGGTCTAGTGGTGGGCTGTGTTGCTACTGTAGTGCTGAATGTTGTCACGAGATTGGTGAGTGCGGAGATTTGTTTAGTAATCTCTTCTAATTTTTTGTGCATTTTTGCCTATTGCTACTATTGTGCTGGTTCCCGTGTCCTTGGGCATTGTTATGGCCCCCGCAATGGGATTGGCCATGCCCTCTTCCTCTAGATGCATGATTTTGACTGGTTTGTTCCTGCTGTGCGTGTTGTTCATTTGCTGATGTGTTTGTGGTTGCTGTGTTTGATTCGTTAGTAGTTGCGACATTGACATCATTCACTTCATTTATTGGGTGTAGTTGGCGGTGATTATTGTTTTCCCGTTCTAAGAAATTCTCAATCTGAACCACGGTGACCGTAAGTTGTTGAAGGCTGCCGTGCTCCATGAAGAATAGTTTTTCTTTTAGCACGGGTTCTCCCACTCAATGCATCGATGAAGGTGTCGAGATGTAAATGTATAATGCCCTAGAGATTTGTGCTGGGGTATGCGCGGGTAACTAAGCAACGGATGCGGCTTGCTAACTGCAGTAATGTTTCCTCTGAGCATCGATGTAGGTTTTTGAGTTGGAGTCGACTTGTTTCTCCGAGGGCTGTGACGCCAAATCTTTCCGACAATGCGTTCTCTAGTTTGGTGGAGGATGGAGCGTAGTCTGTGCCTAAGTCTGACAGAACTTGCAGAGCTTTTCCGGACAGCTTTGCGGCCAGGTACTCTCCCATCTGATGATTGCTCCACTGGTTGGTCCTACTTATTATCTCAAATTGCACTTTATAATTAGCCCAATCAGTCTCCCTGCTAAATTCTGGTTGGTGATGGGAGAATGATCTGGCCATGTCCTCGTGGAGAAGTAAGTGGCGCAAAACCTGGTGGTGGTGCTGGTGAAACTGATGAGAATGAGGATGCTGGTTGGCGTGTAGGTGGTGGTGGTGCAGATGTGGTGTCTGCGTCGACTAGGAGGTGTACATCGTTTACCTCATTAAATGGATGCAGTTGGCGGCGATTGGCTTTGTCCCGCTCCAAGAAATTCTCAATTCTGACAGCAGTTGCGGTTAAGGATTGTAAATTGTTATGCTCGATCAGAAATATTTGTTCTTTTAGGGCGGGCTCACCACGATGGAGGTATCAAGATGAAGATGCGTAACTCCCTTGTGATTGGTGCTGGGGTATGCGCATGTAACAAGTCGTCGGATACAACTTGCTAACTCCGGCAAGGTGACTAGTTTCTCCGCGGTGTCGCCGAATCTTTCCGACAGGGCATTTTCCAGCTCCGTGTATGTTGATGTGGTGTCTGACCCCAAATCTTCCAGGACTTGTAATGCTTTGCCCGACAGCTTTGCAGCCAGATACTCTCCTATTTGTTGATCCTTCCAATGGTTTGTGTGGCTAATAACTCCAAGCTGGCACTTATAATTGGCCCAGTCACTCTCCCCACTGAATTCGGAAGGGAGAATGACTTGGTCATGGCCATGATATGGTACTATAGGCGCGACTCCAGGTGGCGGTGCTGGGAGAATGCTGCTAACGCGGATGCTGGTCTGCATATTGGTGGTGGTGTTGGTGGTTGTTCCAGCTATAGGTTTCGCTGATACCATGTCCGCGAAGGTGATTCCCGATGATAATGTTGTGCGTGATATGTGGGTTCTGCTGAATACCACCATGATGCGGGTCTATAGACAGGTGTTGGTCTATAGACTGGTGGAGGCGTTCCGTGTATGTGATGCGGATATTCTGTAGGTCGCTGTAATGGGTGTACTTCGTACTGAGGTGGTCCAGGAGATTGACAGGGGAGGTGCGTGCCATGTGATGATGTGTTCCTTCTGGTATAATATTGAAAAGGATGTTCCATATCCCCCAGTTCGTGTCATGGTACTGATGGATAATAAGGCGGCGACGTTCTGATATGAGGAGATGCGGGACACGGTGCATGAGGGGCAGGCCATTTCTCACCTTCTGATGATATGTGTGAATGTAATGGTCATGAAGAATTGGTGTGCCCCCATAGGGGTCTTTGTCATGGTCGACCGTGATCCGGCAAAGGTGTTGGGTGCCTATCACGGATATCCGACAATGTTATGTATTGAGTACCCACCTGCGAGGCATCGTGGAATGTTCCATCGCTGATCAGCGAATACTGGTGTTGAATCGGTGCTGGTTGTTCTGCACCGGGGAAATTTCTGGCATAGTCGGTGAGCATGCATACAGTTCTCCCATCATATGATGCTACTTCCATATCAAAGGATTGCTGTTCGTTGAATGAAGGAGACCGAAACGTGTGTGTGTGTGTGTGTGTGTGTGTGTGTGTGTGTGTGTGTGTGTGTGTGTGTGTGTGTGTTGTGCGTTGGCGTGGCTTCACTTCTTGTTCGGGCCCCACATTGGGTGCCACTTGTAGCTCGCAGGGGTATGCGCTGATCCATTCTACTGCTCTACTCCATTACCACAGCATGTACAGGATGCACGGGAGGGTTGGTTAGCTACAGTTCTCGGGGTTACGGATCCCATATCATGAATCTTCAAAAAGTACAAAGACCGATTTTTAGAGCCGGTGGAACGATAACGTTCCAGTTGAGCCATGCGACCATTGCTGCCAAGATTGAACCTCACCGTCTCATCCCAACTATTTGTGTCACCGGTATGACAGTCCATGACTCAATTTAGGAGCCCAGACATGATAATTAAGAAAAATATATACTATACAAACAATGATACTCGTTTGTTAGCACGAGAGAGAAAAGATACAGTACATAGAACTAAGCTGGTGTCTTGTTAACATGGATTCGTCAGAGGTACCTCACCGATCCTTGTATATCCGTGAGGTATCCCTGCAAGGGAGCGTCCTAACGAGGTAACTTATGTAGTTTAATATAAGCCATTACACACATAACAAAATATTATTGTTGCGAGAGGAAAGTGTCTCATGCAGGCCTCCGTCACAGGAAAATGCCTTCAACGCCGAAGTGGAGGAAGAGAGCTGGCAAAAAGGGCCACTCTCTTGTTCAAACATATGCTAAGTGTAGTGTGAGTCAACCTAGTGAAATTAGAATTAATGTGATGCACGCTGTATTACGTGAAGATGGGGTGGATGATTTACATAGAATTCAACACTGTCATCTTAGGTAAGTCCAAGATACTGTATTGGTAGTTGACGCTTTTATTTATATGGTCCTTCTGCTAAATCCTAAACTACCGGTTAGGTGTTAGATTTATATCCTAGCTTTGGCCACAAGTGGCAGGAATTTCTACCTATCTTTGGCACATGAGCCTGACCAGCGAAGATACTCGGTTTCCCGAAGGTCACCCTCCGGAGCATCTCCCTCGGAGTGGACCTGTTACAGAGTGACAGATTCAGAATCACATAATGATCCGGTTACATATCACACCGCACAACATCACTAGGACAAGTCAATATTACACAAGCAATTTGGAAAGCGCATAAAAGTTTATGGCTGGGAGTAAGAGGCAGATATCCATCTCCAGTGACCTTCCCGTGAGAGCATGGTGGGTTCCAAGACCGCACCCATTCACTGTACGGAGTTAGATGGAGATCTGCATCCCATGCATCACCTGGTGAGTCGGTGGGGGTGGGGGTGGGTGGGGGGGGGGATCATCTAAGATCCGGCTCCAGGGAACTAACGTTTGCTTGCCATTAGGGTTAAGTTTCAGGATGCCCAGAGATGCACTGCTGGCTGGCTACATATCTTTTCGCAGTGTTTCCTACTTTGGCGGGGTTATCTATGCTAACTGGTATCCGAAGATACAGACGAGGTGTATGCGAAATCGACACATTGGTTTTCACCGCTTGCAAACCCCAATAGTTTCCCAAGTCGGATCATGCCAATGTAGTGATGGGAGTTCCAGACAATTAATAAGCCTTGCGGCTGGAGGAGCATAGAAAGAGACAATCACTCAATATAATAAGAGGCCCTAAGGTAACTGGCCAATTTTACACAATCTAGCCGGTGTGCGGTGTTACATATCCGCTACATCCAGAAAAGATGCTTACACAAATGTCTCCTAAGGAGCGGTTGTCCCTAACTACTTTTAAACTTATCCCATCGAGCTAGAATAGCCAGGTTGAGTCGATCACATGTCAGGTTCATTCAATGAGAACATGACCAGTGACCTCAGTGTAAAATTGATGCTGGGGGAAAATGATGCAGATTTAATGTTGCTGTATAGATTAGCCTAGCATACTGTGGTCCTAGTATTTTATGCAAATTAAACAAAACAAGTAACTAAGATGGCTGCTGCCATATACATAAACTAACTATCACAGTATTGACAGTAAATCAGGTCATAAGACCTTGCGGTGCTCGTTAGTCATAAACACAAAAATAAGGATAATATTTACATTAAAGATATAAACTATAAAATGCGGCCTCAGATGACCGGTTGGTACCTATTAGGCATCAGTTCCTGTAAAGAAACGAATAAATACAATAATCAAAAGATATAGCTAAATGAGTACCTATTATTAGTTTATAAATCACTGTAGATGCTGCATTACAAATGAGGAACGCAAGATGGCACGATTCTGGAGTTGCTGGGAAATCTCTGCAGGCAAACTGTTGATGCGGCTCACTCTCAAAGATGGTGAAGAAGGACGACTGTAGTCGGATGTCCACTAAATAGTCATAATAGCTAATACAAATAATTTAAGCAGATTGTTAGAACGTTCTGTACTGTAATGAAAGTTTGAAAGTTGCCCATAGCATAGAGGGCTACAGGTGAACGTTATAATTATAAAATGCATGTACATTCCTGGGTACACAGTACCTAGTACACCACATAGCTCTTGCAGCATACAGGCAGAGTCCCACCAGACTGCGGCCTAAAAGTTAATTAAAAACCACATGCTGCGCGGAGGTTTGATCGCTACTTTGGCGAGGTTCGGAAGATCTGACGAGTTATCCACCAAGATTCACCACTCATTCTACATACTGGAGAAATTAAATTGGGCCGCGAGGCCCATCCGCAGGAAGGCTCCTCTGAAGTGTTGCAAGTCAGGGACTCTTCTATTTGATTAGTTGTCCCCAGATGGCTGTCCTAGGGCTTACAAAAACTTAGATGCAGATGCTACGATTGCGGGCCAAAGACTAAGACCTGAAATCCGAGTGGCACTGCTGTGATTATAAGGGAACCACAGTCCGTAAGCAGTTGCTCACATCTTGCACTGCTCTGGCCACACAACCTACCACTTGTTCTCTCTCGCTGAAGTGTGGTCGCGATTCATAGTTTTTCGCTCCTTTTATACAACTTGTGACATCATAGGCAGGACGCCCTGCCAATCAGTGGGCAATCTGTAGCCAACCAGCTGCAGATAGGAAGGGTGAGGATGCTATCACGTGATAGACATCTTCCCCATTCATTTAGTACATACACGTGTTTACGACCGCCAAGTAATATTTTGAAAATAATTTCAATGAGCTAAATTAGGACAACTCGGCCATTTCTGGTCCGATTTTAAAAAGGTAAATAGTTTTTGAATCCTCATCTTATTCCGGTCCTGATAGGTACCAAGGACGACGAGGATACGTGAATTTAAAGAAATTACGTGCAACAAATCGGTACGCTTTAGTATGCATTCTCTTCCAACGCTGACAGGTGTTGTCAGGGAAGCTCTAACGCGCGCGCATGTGCGCTACGCAATCTCACGGACTTTATGGCTTTATAGATGCATACTATTCTACTAAGGGGGAGTGTTTGGAACTTACCCGGAGCGGTCACCCCGCACCCATCTGGCTGATCCGCGCTACACCTTAAAAAACTTAGTGCAGTACAGAGCGTGGGTGCCCTGAGCGGGAACCTGACTGTAATAAGCTGTGTTGGTGTAGATAGCAGAATGTGAGCTCTATACAGTAGGCAGATATGAGATTTCTCCCAATCGGATCAAAACTGCCTCCCTTCTGCTTGTTTCTGACTTTGAGAGCTTCTTTTATACCGACTGGAGAGGCAGCACCAGCGGGCTCAGCCAATCAGCGCATGTGTTGTTTACGAGGTATTGTAGTCAACGAAATAGTTCCTGGCCTTCTCCTGATCATGCACGTGCTGTGGCGATGTCTGTGCGCCAATTGGAGCTCAAAATGGTCCGTTTTAAATTTGTAATATCTTCGCCATATCTGAGCTGATTTAAATTTTGTTCAGAGTTTTAAATTCCCTGTCCAATTCTGGTATTAATACATACTAAAAACAGGGGAAACAGTCAAGTATTACAAAATTGTCGTAATACGGGTAACTATATACATAAGCTGCCAGTCTCCACATGCTAACGTGCGAGTGCTGACTACCTCTTACGGCCGCACATGCGCATCGGGCGATCTCATGGACTCTACTATTTTGTTCTTCTTTTTACCTGGCTAAACACGCATGCCTTAAGCTACACTGGGTGTGGGGGTGTGGGGGGAGGGCATGGTCGAGCGTGGAGTATCCCAGACTGGGCCGTTCCGTACCCAGTCATACTGGGGCGATCCGTACCCGACAGGGCAGTCTGCGCTACAGTATGTCGACGGCAATCTAAAATGCAGACAACATGTGGAGATGGCAGTCAACAAAGCCAACAAGATCCTTGGTATGATACGAAGATCATGTGTCTGCCTGCAAGCCAACACACTTATACTGCTTTACAAGAGCTTAGTGAGGCCACATCTAGAATACGGAAATGTGCTATGGTTCCCCCCTGCACAAAAAAGCCGTCTGGCTCATTGAGAATGTCCAGCATCAAGCTACAAAACTGATAGCAGGCCTGAAAGATAGTCCCTATGAAGACCGCTTGAAGGCACTAAATCTGCCGAGTTTGATATACCGGCGCTTGCGGGGTGACCTAATCGAGACTTACAAGTATGTTCATGGATCTATGATGTAAATCATGGGGAGCTGCTGCCATCTGACGATGGACATCACATGAGAGGTCACAGCTTCAAACTGCTAAAGCAACGTTTTAAATCTAAAAGAGATTTTTTGGCATTCGGGTGACAAACTACTGGGATGGTCTACCTGAATCAGTTATCACAGCTGCTACGTTCAACACATTCAAGGGAAGACTTGACAAGTTTTACAAAGATCAAATGTTAAAAAAATTACTTTCCCATCGAACTCGTCCACACCCACCCACATGTACAACAGGTACAAGAGGAATCGATCGAAGCTATCAAAGATGAATATGAAGATCTACTACAGGCTGTTTACCCTAATCAGCAGAAAAGGACTATGTAACAACCTTTAAGCTCCCCACAGATAATGTCCTAGAATAACATGCAGTGCTGTGTACATAGAACCTGGCCGTATAACTGTAACATTATATATTTATAACATGTAATTACTATTTATATTTAAATTTCTCAAGGTTCAAGGCTCAAAGTTATTTATTTTCATATATATATATATGAAAATAAATAACTTTAAATAAATTTGTTTAGCCGAGACACAGTTTAATTTTCATTGCTTTCCACTTAGTTTTCTCTGTTTAAATATGGATTTGAAGGTATGCCTGATAAAAATTAAGGATGGCAGCCATTTTGAAACTTAAATCACATGATCTGAAGACAAATTTACAAGTTGTGGCATAACAATTTGATCAATCAATCAATCAATCAATCAATCAATCAATCAATCAATCAATCATAGTGACGGACTTAAGCATGAAGCAGCTTGTGAGTCCCAAGTTTGAGTTATTGAGTTTATAAAGTTTAATTAGTTGCAGCAATAAGTTATCTCGTTTAAATGTTTGTCTAGTCTGGTTTTGAAAATATCTATGTTTTGGGCTAGCACAATGTTTTAGGTGGCAAGTTCCAATGTGAGATTACTCATTGTAAGAAGAAATGTTTTCTAGTATTGTTGCCACAAAAATGGTTCGGATCTTGAGTTTGTGACCACGCTTTGTCATGTTTGCCGAATGATTATTAGTGAAGAATTGATCTGCATCTGTATTGTACATCCCATGTATAATTTTGTATGATTCAATCAGATCCCCCCCCCCCCACCCCGAATCTTCTATATTTCATTGACATGAGCCTACGTGAGCTTAATCTATCTCTGTAGCTTACGTGTTTGAGGGTAGGGATAAGTTTTGTTGCTCTATGTTTAACCCTTTCTATTGTTCTTGATTGCCTTAATAAGTTAAGTGACCAAACTGAGGTGCAATATTCTAGAACGGGCCTGACAAAAGAGTTCTATGTGGGAAAAGGTTCGCTTACTAATGGCTAGTGTACTGTTTGCTTTTGATTCGATTTTGTTAATGTGTGAATCAAAAGAAAGTTTGCTGTCTATGTAGATTCATAGGTCCCTTTCGACAACTGACTGAGAAATAGTTAGGCGCCTGTCAGTGTCAACCATGCAGTACTGCGTTTTTGGATTATTAGTGCCAAAATGGATAGCCTTTGTTTTGTCATGATTGAATGTAAGTTGCCAGGTTTAGAACCACTCACAGACATTGTTTAAATCGGTTTGCATATTTGTGGTTAGTGGATTTCCTAGTAGTTTTGTATCATCTGCGAACATTTTGCAAGTACATTTGACTAAGTTTGGTAAGTCATTTATGAAAATTAGAAAAAATGCAGGACCAAGTATGCTACCCTGAGGTAACCCACTAGTTAGGTCTGCCCAGTCTGAATTTTCTGAATTAAAAGTAACGCATTGTTTTCTGTTTGAAAGAAAGTGTTTTACCCATTTAATTATTTTGTCTTCTATACCATATGCACTAAGTTTCTTTATGAGTCTTGTGTGTGGAACTGTGTCAAATGCTTTCCTAAAGTCTAATTATATTGTGTCGACAGGTTCGTTGTCTAGGCGAGCTGTAACCATTTCTAAAAATTATAATAATTTTGTTTTACACGATCTACTAGATCGGAAGCCATGCTGACATTTTGTTAGTAAATTGTTTGATTCCATATGTGTCATAATTGCATCTCGATGAATGATTCAAGCACTTTACATATTATAAGTGTGAGGATGATGGGTCTGTAGTTCTCTATGTCTTGTTTGGATCCTTTCTTATGTATCGCTGTTACTGTTGCCATTTTCCAAATGTTTGGTAATATACTTTCTTTTATTCATTTGTTAAATAAGATGCTCAGTGGTAAGGATATTTCACTGGCTGTTTCAGTTAATATTCGGGCAGGAATTTGATTTGGCCCGGAACTCTTGTTTGGATTCTAGGACTTTAGTGTTTTTTCTATGTCAGCTTTTGTGATTTTAAAATTTGTTAAGCTGGATTGAGTGATTGATATTGGAAATTCTGGAATATTGTCTCTAAGTTTTCCAGTGTGAAAACACTAGCAAAGTAGTTGTTTAGTAGTGCTACTTTTTCACTATCTTTGGTAATTATTTTGTTGTTTACTTTAGGGCTTCCAACTGTTTCCTTCAATGTCATTTTGTTTTTTACGTAGTTCCAAAAAGCTTTGGCTTTTTTTTGCAGATTCAGATGCAATCCTGCGTTTAAAGAACTTCTTAGATTGTCTGATTTTAGAACTTATGGAATAGTACATTATTTGAGCCATTTATTAAAAATTGTACGTGGAAGTAAGGAATGAAGATACGTTCATTGTCTACTAAAAGTTTTTTAATGCAACAAGTACTTTTCCAATAGGACATGCTTAAACATAGACACCATGGTTTGAAAGATACCACGGTTTGATAATACCCTACCATATATATTTTATAGGATTATACATATATATATATATATATATATATATATATATATATGTTTGTACAATGATCACAACAGGTAGTCCACTAAAGGCGTGTATTGATGTTTGTACTCTTCCTTAAGATCTATTGTTTTACGTCATGTATACTATTAAGTGTGGCATTTTATGTATGGCCATGTGGCCATGTCTATATGTATGATTACTGTATTCTGTGCCTGTAGTAGTAGAAAAATTTTGCTGCAGCAATCAGTCCTTCCTCGCTTTCGCCCACTGTGTCTTGTCCTCAGCCAAAATCCTTATCTTCCTCAGGTCCATTCTTGACTTGAGTGTACCTAATCCAGCTTTCTTGAGGGCACCTAGCACGCTTAGCAGATTTATGCAATGACATCCTCTCCTGGCTCTGTATTTGCTGGCTCCGAGTAGGGAGAATTCCAAGGCTCTCTGTGCTGGTGTGACTTCTGGCATCCTTAGCACATGGCCAAACATGGACCATCTTTGCTGGGTGACTTTTACAGACAGCAGCGGCGTATTACACATCTTGTATAGTGCATCATTGGAAATTATGCTCTATGGACATTTGTGTCCAGTGATGGTACGTAGGTGTTTGTGGTGGCAGGCGCCAAGTTTGTCTAGAGCTGCCTTTGGAGCTGCCCAGCTGTTACAGTTATACATCAATTTTGATTTGTCTTGGATACGCAGGTTGCATTGTATAAACATAGTCTTTTTACCAAGGGCATCTTTGATCTACGAATCCACAGCTTCCAGAATGACTGGAAAGCTATGTTCCCCATGATGCAGTGTGCAGCAATGTCAGCAGTACTGCAAAGCAGTGAGCCCAGGATTTTACTTTTCCCCCATGGTTTGCTGCCACGGAGAGGATCGTCATTTTCTTTAGTTTCATGCTTTGTAGATAGGTATATGTGGGTGAACTCTGTTTTGGATTCATTCATAAAGAGATTCTCAATTTTTAGTTTGCTTGCAAATATTGAGAGAAGTTTGTCAAGGGGTTTCTTTTCCTCATCTATAAAGTCCACATCATCGGCATATTCCATCTCTAATGGCATGTCCAGCATTGACACCGGGGGGTTTGGTCTTGTGGAATTTTCCCACATGGATTTCAATGCAGCAGCCAGGTAACAGGTGAAGAGCACAGCGGAGCCGATTGATGTCTCAAACTCTACAGACTTCACTGACTTGACTCGTACTCTCAGCTTGGTGTCTGCAAGCAGCAGTGTCACTAGTCGTAGCTCATCTTCATTGCAACTGGCCTAGTGTGGTACATCTAGGATCTTTGAGCGCTTAATTGTGTCGAAGGGTCGTGACATGTCAATGTCAATTTTGTGGAAATCCCAGTGTTTGGACATGACTACCGACACAAGCATGTGTTGAGCCCATACAATGTCTGCACAGCTGCGCCAATGTTTGAAGCCACTTTAACATGATCCGGTGAAGTCGTCGATCTTGTCTCGGATGCGGCATAGAGTAACATTGGATAGCATTTTCTGTATGCTGTTAAGGAGCACAATGGGCCACAGATAGGCTGGGGGTGTAGGGATGGGGGCCAGGTGGCTTCTTGGGCTTGAGTAGCGCTATAAAGATGCCTTGGCCTACAGCATTGATGGGAAGGTGGTGCATAAAAGCTGAATTGATTATGTGCGTGATCGGTTTTGAGATAATGTGACTCGCATATTTGAATAGTTCATTGCTCATGCCATCAGGTCCAGATGCACATCCATTTTTCATGGCTTTAAGCGCGTTCTCAACCTCTGCTGTATTAATTGGTGTTAGTAATGGCCTGGAGTCGCCTGAGAATGGGTGCAATGGCCCATCATCGTGGTCAGTGAACTGTTCCTTGAACCATTCTCAAATTGCCTCGGGTTTGCCCTCGTCAGTCCCTATAAAGTGTCCTTCAGAGTTGTGTACAGTTAGTGGTGGTGTGTAGTCAGCAACTCTTAGGGCTCGGGCTACCCGCAACATTTTGTGGCAGTCATCCGTGTCAGGGATTTCATCTGCTAGGCATCTGCTTGTTGGATAGCAAGATCTTTTAAGCGTTCGCTAATGTGGTGCAGAATGTAATTGCGTTCCTGGCATAGTTTGGTGCGATCTTCACTTTGGCCACTTTGATAAATGGACAGACATAATGCTTTCTGTTCTGCTGACAGTTTTACTACGAGAAATCTAGTTCTGTTGTTTTTTTAGAACACCTATGATGCTAGTAGCTGATGATTTCATAGATATCAGTATTTTGGTTAGGGCTTCATTTGGATCAGAGCTGACATCGATGTTAGCTATCTGCTCCCCGAGAGCCTTTTTGTATGACATTTGAGTGTCAGTGTCGCTGATGAGCTTGGGTAAGTTGTAGGTGACTCTACCCTCTTGCCTGGTATGGCGTTTATACATTAGGTAGAGCTGGTTCATATGGAGGCGTGTAATGACTGGTCTATGATCATAATTCATGTCTGTGCCTCCATAGGAATGAGCATCCCGAAGCAGGGGTTTTGCTGCTCTCTTGCATAGTATGAAATCTATTTGGTTGAAGACAGCTTTTGTAGCCTTAGAACCTTTTAGGGCTTTGCGATCAGCAATGTGTCTAGCCCATGTTGTCCGGTGGCGGCATGGGTGTTTGAAGGCTGTATTTATGGCAAATAGGACATTGGCCCTAAGGAATGCCACCAGTGCATCTCCATTGTTGTTGTGTGTGTCCTTTCCATACGATCCCATGCATAAGCCACGTCCTGAACTTTTGTCGACAATGCCGAGTTTACCCAGCTTGGAGTTGAAATCGCCACACACAAACAGTTGCCATTTAGCTTGATTAGTAATGGCGGAGCTCAGTTCTGCATAGAAGGAATCTAATATAGCTGGATTCTCTTTGGCCCTTTCGGTAGGTGGCCCATATGCGCTGACTATGCGACACTTAGTCGTGGTGCGCTTTCGCATTGGTATAGCCAGGTCAATAAATGCAATGCGATCACTGACGTATCCAAAAGTAATGACATTGTCCAATACCCTTGGTCCGATTACGAAGCCAAATCCACGGTAAGTGGCCTATCTGTTTTGTTCCATGTGTACTAGCTTATGGCCTGTCTGAAGTTGCTGCTCTCCGTGTTTAGCTACTTTAGTCTCTTGAATGCATGTGATAACGATTTTATAGTGTTCACCATCTGCACCTAGGGTTTGCCTCTTTGATATTGCAGTCAGACCACGTACATTCCACGTAGCTATGGTAAGCCCCTGGGAAGATTGCGTTGTCCGAGGATGTCAAGCACAGTTTCTTGTTAGCAGGTTAGACATAGTCAGAGTTGCCTCTGTATGCAGACGTCAGGCTGCAATCCGTGATGACTTAGTTTCCCAACAAAGTTGGTACTTACGGAGGAGACCGGCGTGGATGTCTCATCTTTCTCCCCCATGTCTATCTGTATGTAGATTTGATACAAATATTCTGATTCTGTCTCAGAGTTATCTATATTCTATGATATATTCTATCTATGGTTCAGCGCCCCAGTTAGCTCCAGTTTCGTAGTCTAATAATATTATAAGATTACGACAATATTAGTCTTTCTACCATTTTCTAACTTTAACTTAAAATAAAAATCATTCAATAGGACATTTTATGACAGCGTCGTTATTTAATTAAATGATACGAAACTATTTGATAGATTGAATGAGTGAGTAGAGAAGATGGCTTCACAAAGATTCTCTTGTATTTTTATTTAATGAACTAATTTTTTCTAAAAGGCACTAAATCGTAATTCTAGCCCTATGTAGCACTAAATGATTCGTAGTGGAGTCGGTTAAATGTACTATTCTTTGCACCACATCTCCGTATGTATATTATTGTAAGCAATGTATGCTTCATTCTTGCTTTTAAATCGTGTTCATAACCAATCATTTTTCGTGTTAATTTAATAAGTGACACATTTGTGTAGTGTCTATATGCGCCCAGAGAAGGAGGGATACTATGACTTGCACTTGTAACGTTTCCATAATGTGGTAATTTCTACTGTAGTCCAAGTATGAAATGATGTCGATGTCACGAGGCACATTTTCACATATTTATGAAGATATCCCTAGAAGAGGCATAAGACTAAGAGCAAGAAGCATAACTAGTGCATAAGCCATGTAACGGTAGAATGGTGGACCATAATTCTGTGGATGTAACGAAAACCGGTAACTTTATGATAATATCTTCAGACTTCCTCGATTGAATGCATTAATTCAAATACAGCAATGAATCATCGGATTATGGGTAGTGCATCATATGTTTTCGAGGGTATTGTAATCTCATAATTTCAACTCTAGTGAGGCAGTGAATTGATGTCAATGTTTATAATTTGAGCAAAGGAGTCTGTCACCGACAACAATGCCATAAACGGGTCTGATACAAACACAGAACATGAGAACTTAATTTATAGTTGTAAATACAAATCAGGTTATATTCTGTTTTTCGTGATAACCGGGTAGCAGCAAATTTCATCCAAAGCATTAAAAAAATTAAAATCTTTGGTTTTTTTTAAATTGGTAGATGTGGTATTGAAAATGAACATAAGTGTTTTACCTACCAGAAAATAGAAAAATATTATTGAAATTTATAACGCATGGGGTAACTAGGGCCTGTTTGAATCTCCATTGCGGTTAGAGAAAAATTAATCTGGATCTGAAAACTACATAAGCACCCCGTGCCAGTTTCACGCAATGGATCTCCTATGCTACTCGGGACAGTAACAGGCGCACGCACTAGGGGCTGTAGCTAAGCCGCTGACCGTGCAACCTTCTAAGAAGCAGAAAAAGCACAAAGGCAAGGCGAACGCTAAGCCTGGTGCTGCTTCTGCTTCTTTTGGGTTTTCTCAGCCGCCTCCGGCGAAGAAAGCCAAGAAGGTTGTGGAGGCTCCTACCCTCTCCAATGTTGCTCCTGATTGCCCGAGAGGCGGGAAGGGGAAGGGTAAGTCCTCAAAGGGCGGAAAGAAGGGAGCGGATCGTACCTGAGAGTATGAGAGCTCCCTTCGCATCTGCCTGGACCGCACCTGTGCGACATGAACAGCGGTGCCAGTTAGACCGGCCAAGCCAATACCAAAATGGTTCTCTCTCTCTCGTCAAGAGAGGGGGTGAGTGGATCGCGAGCCAGACACCCCATTAGGCAGATGTCGTTGGACACAAAAAACTAGATTGATTTATATCATTTCCTTACAAGGTATCAGTATTTTTATCATGGCTAAAAAAAGTAACAGTGAAAATACATGTTTTTCACTAAACTGGCATCAAAATGCATAAAATAATCACTTATTCTATGCATATCTTTTTAAAATTTACACGAGATATTTGATGATTCACATATGATTCAAGAGTTCTTTATTTCACTGTATGTTATTGATTTGACAGTTGAATACAAGTTGTGTACCACAGGATGTGCCTATTTATTGGTGGATACCTTTACATAAACAACAGCCCTTACATTGAATAATTTACATCACCCGGAGCTCTATATGAGTAATATTCTTAAATATCTTAATATTTTAGATCAAATTTAACTGTAAATAGCAAATCGCCACCCGGAAGCTTTTAGCAATTTGTACATGAACAAACCTGAGATTAGCGTTGCTGTTTAACTACCTGCACTCCAGGGACAGACCTACCCATTCGCCAATTCTCTTTTGAGAATAATTTTCATGGTTGGCTAATAAAATGTCAAAATGGGCTAATTCACTGGCTAATGATTTTACATGTAAAATCATTAGCCAGTGAATTAGCCCATTTTGACATTTTATTAGCCAACCATGAAAATTATTCTCAAAAGAGAATTGGCGAATGGGTAGGTCTGTCCCTGGAGTGCAGGTAGTTAAACAGCAACGCTAATCTCAGTTCCTCTTAAAAACCATGATGACATCTAATTCTATCCAATATTTTATTTCCTACATGATGTGCTGGTCATCTCTTACTTGGTTATTAGCCTGAATATCTAGCATAAATGATTAGATTGATAGGTTATTGGTCAGGCTAAGAAAGTCCAGATTTGGCTAATGAAATCCCCAAATAGGCTAATTCACTGGCTAATGATTTCAATTGAGTAGGTCGGTCCCTGGCACACAATATACTTAGATAAGAATAAATAATTACATTTTTATCATTTTAAGATTTCAGCAGGGCACAAAGCATTAGTGCTGTAATAATATGTTTTGCCATGATATGATATGTATCATGATACACTGGTTATGATATGATACACGATACAATTTTATTTTTTCACTAAGTTTTGTCTGAACCTGTCCATTTTATGCCAATCTTAGAGCCTCAGTGATCATAAACAAATAATTATTCAGATGAAACTTAGTGAAAATGGTGTACTTGTGCCTAGCTTTAACTATACATTAGCTCACTCGACAATGCTAACACATGAGGGATGCCATAGGCATAGTTCCCTGTATGGTGTGTGTTACACTACAATAAACGTATCGTGAGCATGTGTATCGCGATTCACCAATAAATCAGTGTATCGTTCCAGTTATACAAAACATATATATTTGTGGAGGAGGGATGGGAAGGGGCTCATCATTTATTTTCATCAGATATAGCTGTAATTGGAAATTATGAATATGGAATTGAAATTTGTTTGCAAGAGCATGATTATATATCATTGAAAAATTCATGAGTTGAAGTAACAATTTTGTGATGTCATAATGGTCATTGGTTTGGTGTGACATCAAGGTACTGTATCGCTGAAAATGAGCAAATTGATCAAGGTAGCATGGAATTTGTACTTCCAAGTGAGCAGTGTGTTTTGTAAATAAAGATAAATCAGCAGCCAGACATGACAGCTGTATGGTATGCATCTTACTGGTATATGTATGCAAGTATACATCGAGAGATATACAAATGTCAGACACGGGTAAATAAGTCATGCATTATAACTACTATGGAGTACAAATAAGAAATAACTTAACATGATTCCAAAGCAAAATAAAACGTACTGTTGAATACTTTGAACATAATAATGATATTTGGATTGGAAGGCAAAGGCAGCAATGTCTTCTAATCCAAGTATCTCAAGACATTCAACGAAACATTTCTTACATTATGTTCAAAAGTGTACTAACTAACGTGTTTCTGTTCCATTCAAACTTATTTCTTAAGTAGTTTTTAATTCTATAGAAAGAGTGTTTGGGAGTGCATGCGTGTATAGTCCTATGCTTAATCAAAAATGATTCTCAAAGGCTTTTGTGTGTCAGTTTCTTCATTATTTGAAATAGGTGATTGTTCGACATACATGAATCACCTTCTTTGGACAATCTACTCAATGTTATCTACGTCTTCTGGGAAATTTACAGACCAATCTACTGTAGAGAGTTCTAATTCCCTGTAGGCCTTCACGATAGCTACCGATATATCGAATAGCGGTATCATAGCTATACCAATCGTTAGTCATATCGATATGATTTTGTTAATACCGAAATATCAAGATATAACATTAAACCGGTGTAACATTCCGCTTTCCATTAGCCAAATTCAATAGTCTAACGAGATAAGCGAGCGCTCATCATATTTGAAAATTATATTTTACCTGTATTTAGCGACCACACTTAAGTTAACATTTTCTTATTTATCCGAACCTGTCAAATCGTTATTTGACTTGAGAAATTGATAAATTAACAATTACTGCTACGAAAATTGGCTGTATGTAAGAACAGGAGATGGTTAAACATGTCTAAAATGTATCTTTTCTTGCACTGATGTTTTATAATTTCAGCCCATTGTTTGCTAGAAAATCTATTTCAAATGAATATTTTACGTCGTAATATTTTATCTCAACTACAGCCTGGATAGTTAGAGCTTTCCCGGAATTGTACAGCTTTGCAGTAACTGCCCAGCAGCCCAAGTAAAGGGGAACCGACGATATGAGAAAAACTTCTCAATCCCTAAGAGCTCTATACCAGTCTTATGTGGGCGAGTTGCTATATATCGATCGATACAAGCTACTCTAGCGGGAGCGATCATAGGCCTGTGTGTTTTCAGCATATGGTAGTCTATTTATTAAGTGGTATAAAGTTGTACGCATGTGCAGAAATTTGCATGATTCCTGGTGGTTTCGTCCCATTGCAAACTTCGTCCTCTAAAGCACAGGTTTTCATGGAAAGTTTATTAATTATTCTGGTGTATATTAATACAAGTAGTCAGGAAAATTTGTTTACAACTTTACATCCATATCCATTGTTTTTGACTCATAACATTCAGTAATGTGGATAAGCACTCACCCTAGCTGGGTCCGGAGGACCCATCAAAAAATTAGTAATCAATAATCGAAGATCGGTATTTGTATGTCTAAATTGATTTGATTCAGCATTTCTTATTCATGAAAACAATGTATTCTGACATATGTAATTGCACAATCATGCTAAGTTCCCAAAAATGTATGTACACTGTACGCAGTCGATCTCAGACTTATTTGTAACCAGGGCATGATGGAAATTTGCAGACTAGAACCCCTCGCAGAATTCTCGGAAATCACGAGATTTTGTGTTTATTGTCATATTTCAGAATTCAGAAACGTTTCTGATTTCAGATACACCCAATTCCGAATTTGTCAGAGTTGTTGAATTCATATACTTAGAGTTTCCAAATTCAGAAACTTAAATTTGTTATCTCAATTGGAACAACAATTCAGAGATTGGATGTTTTTTTGTTTTGGATAGGTGACAGCACTCGGCTAAAACTGATTCATCAGAGGAATTTCAAATTTTCAGGCATATTTTTCTTAGCTCACAGCGACCGTCGTCCCTCCGTCCGTCAACTTTTCCTTTAAACAACTTCTCAAGAACCACTGGGCCGATTTCAACTATGTTTGGCAGGAAGCATCCTTAGGGCATAGGGATCCAAGTTTGTTCAAATGAAGCCAATTTGGCCGGCGACCATCTGGGATTTTGGCCGATTTTAGGAAACGGCTTTAAAAATCTTCTCCGAGACTGCTTGGGGAATCGATTCAAAACTCATTAGACATCTAGGGAAAGAGGTAAGCCAAATTTGTTTAAGAGGACTTGATTGACCAAATGGTTCAGCGGCCATCTTGTATGACCTAGTTGTTATTACACCACAAAAACATCTTGACCATTCAATCACTACTTGCTAAATCAAATATCTGCATTTAGCTACCAGAATACAATTTTTATGCTTGCTTCATACTCCCTTATGCCTATATCATCACCATGCATACCCGTAACCAGGCTACTGGTGAGGGAACCCCCAGCATAAGCCTCAGTATAGGCTGGCACCAGTCTGTACCCGCTCCTTGGTGACGGCGGTCACTAAGCGCGCGTGCGCAATAGATCCCAAATGGGAAACAGATTCACTTTTCAAATATTCTGCAAGCAGAACAGTTGGCCTGCTATCCAGCTTAAGTTTTTACAGCTTTGCGCTGAAGATCAGCTATATATTTAAGAGTTTTCTGATTCAGGAATCATGACTATTATAAACTCTAATCTCCCTAATTATG
>JAVVLW010003211.1:0-12000 GCA_034401795.1 Chaetoderma sp. LZ-2023a | reverse complement strand
GATGTCAGATGTATGTGCATTACAGTATGCGGGTGATGAAGACTTAAATGCCAGACGTATGTGCATTAAAGTATGCGCTGATGAAGACTTAAATGTCAGATCTATGTGCATTACAGTATGCGGGTAATGAGGGCTTAGATGTCAGATGTATGTGCATTACAATATGCGGGTGATGACGACTTAAATGGCAGATATATGTGCATTACAGTATACGGGTGATGAAGACTTAAATGTCAGATGTATGTGAATTACACTATGCGTGTGATGAAGACTTAAATGTCAGATGTATGTGCATTACAGTATGCGAGTGATGAAAACTGAAATGTCAGATGTATGTGCATTACAGTATGCGGGGGGTGAAGACTTAAATGTCAGATGAATGTGCATAACGATATGCTGGTGATGACGACTTAAATGGCAGATGTATGTGCATTATAGTATGCGAGTGATGAAGACTTACATGGCAGATGTATGTGCATTACAGAATGCAAGTGATGAAGACTTACATGTCAGATGTATGTGCATTACAGTATGCGAGTGATGAAAACTGAAATGTCAGATGTATGTGCATTACAGTATGCGGGGGGTGAAGACTTAAATGTCAGATGAATGTGCATAACGATATGCTGGTGATGACGACTTAAATGGCAGATGTATGTGCATTATAGTATGCGAGTGATGAAGACTTACATGGCAGATGTATGTGCATTACAGAATGCAAGTGATGAAGACTTACATGTCAGATGTATGTGCATTACAATATGCCTTTGATGAAGTCTTAAATGTCAGATGTATGTGCATTACAGTATTCGGGTGATGAAGACGTAAATGTTCGATGTATGTGAATTACAATATGCGTGTGATGAATACTTAAATGGCAGATGTATGTGCATTATAGTATGCGGGTGAAGTCGACTTAAATGACAGATGTATGTGCATTACAGTATGCCGGTGATGAAGACTTAGATGTCAGATGTCTGTGCGTTACAGTATGCGGGTGATGAAGACTTTAATGACAGATGTGTGTGCATTACAGTATGCGGTGATGAAGACGTAAATGGCAGATGTATGTGCATTACATTATGCGGTGATGAAGAGTAAGATGTCAGATGGCTGTGCATTACCGTATGCAACTGATGAAGACTTAGATGTCAGATGGCTGTGCATTACTGTATGCGGGTGATGAAGACTTAAATGTCAGATGTATGTGCATTACAGTATGCGGGTGATGAAGACTTAAATGTCAGATGTATGTGCATTACAGTATGCGGGTGATGAAGACTTAAATGTCAGATGTATGTGCATTATAATATGCGGGTGATGAAGACTTACATGTCAGATGTATTTGCATTACAGTATGCGAGTGTTGAAGACTTAAAATGCAGATGTATGTGCATTACAGTATGCGGGTCATGAAGACTTAGATGTCAGATGTATGTGCAATACAGTATGTGGGTGGTGAAGACTTAGATGTCAGATGTATGTTCTTTACAGTATGCGGGTGATGAAGACTTAAATGCCAGACGTATGTGCATTAAGGTATGCGGGTGATGAAGACTTAAATGTCAGATGTATGTGCATTACAATATGCGGGTGATGACGACTTAAATGGCAGATGTATGTGCATTACAGTATACGGGTGATGAAGACTTAAATGTCAGATGTATGTGAATTACACTATGCGTGTGATGAAGACTTAAATGTCAGATGTATGTGCATTACAGTATGAGGGTGATGAAGACTGAAATGTCAGATGTATGTGCATTACAGTATGCGGGGGTAAAGATTTAAATGTCAGATGAATGTGCATAACGATATGCTGGTGATGACGACTTAAATGGCAGATGTATGTGCATTACAGTATGCGAGTGATGAAGACTTACATGGCAGATGTATGTGCATTACAGGATGCAAGTGATGAAGACTTACATGGCAGATGTATGTGCATTACACTTTGTGGGTGATGAAGCCTTCAATGTTAGATGTATGTGCATTACAATATGCGGGTGATGAAGACTTAAATCTCAGATGTATGTGCATTACAGTATGCGGGTGATGAAGACTTAAATCTCAGATGTATGTGCATTACAGTATGCCTGTGATGAAGACTTAAATGTCAGATGTATGTGCATTACAGTATTCGGGTGATGAAGACGTAAATGTTAGATGTATGTGAATTACAATATGCGTGTGATGAATACTTAAATGGCAGATGTATGTGCATTATAGTATGCAGGTGAAGTCGACTTAAATGACAGATGTATGTGCATTACAGTATGCCGGTGATGAAGACATAAATGTCAGATGTATGTGCATTACAGAATGAGGCTAATGCAGACTTAAATGTCAGATGTATGTGCATTACAGTATGCGAGTGATGAAGACTGAAATGGCAGATGTATGTGCATTACAGTATGCGGGGGATGAATACTTAAATGTTAGTTGTATGTGAATTACAGTATGCGTGTGATGAAGACTTAAATGACAGATGTATGTGCATTACAGTATGCGGGTGATGGAGACTTAGATATCAGATGTATGTGCATTACAGTATGCGGGAGATGAAGACTTAAATGTCAGATGTATGTGCATTACAGTATGCGGGTGATGAAGACTTAAATGTCAGATGTATGTGCAGTAGAGTATGCGGGTGATGAAGACTTAAATCTCAGATGTATGTGCATTACAGGATGCGAGTGATGAAGACTGAAATGTCAGATGCATGTGCATTACAGTATGCCGTTGATGAAGACTTAGTTTTCAGATGTCTGTGCGTTACAGTATGCGGGTGATGAAGACTTAAATGACAGATGTGTGTACATTACAGTATGCGGTGATGAAGACGTAAATGGCAGATGGCGGTGCATTAAAGTATCCGGGTGATGTAGACTTAAATGACAAATGTATGTGCATTACAGCAGGCGGGTGATGAAGACTTAGATTTCAGACGTATGTGCATTACCGTATGCAGGTGATGAAGACTTAGATGTCAGATGGCTGTGCATTACAGTATGCGGGTGATGAAGACTTAAATGTCAGATGTATGTGCATTACAGTATGCGGGAGATGAGGACTTAAATGTCAGATGTATGTGCATTACGGGATGCGGGTGATGAAGACCTAAATGCCAGATATATGTGGATTACAGTATGCGGGTGATGAAGACTTATATGTCAGATGTATGTGCATTACAATCTGCGGGTGGTGAAGACGTAAATGGCTGATGTATGTGTATTACAGTATGCGGGTGATGAGGACTTAAATGTCAGATGTATGTGCATTACAATATGTGGGTGATGACGAGCTAAATGTCAGATGTACGTGCATTACAGTATGCGGGTGATGAAGACTTAAATGCCAGACGTATGTGCATTAAAGTATGCGGGTGATGAAGACTTAGATATCAGATGTATGTGTATTACAGTATGCGGGTGATGAAGACTTAAATGTCAGATGTATGTGCATTACAATATGCGGGGTGATGAGGACTTAAATGCCCGATGTATGTGCATTACAGTATGCGAGAGATGACGACGTAAATGTCAGATACATGTGCATTCCGGTATGCCGATGATGAAGACTTAAATGTCAGATGTATGTGCATTACAATATGCGGGTGATGAAGACTTAAATGTCAGATGTATGTGCATTACAGTATGCGGGTGACGAAGATTTAAATGTCAGATGTATGTGCAGTATAATATGCGGGTGATGAAGACTTAAATATCAGATGTATTTGCATTACAGTATGCAAGTGTTGAAGACTTAAAAGGCAGATGTATGTGCATTACAGTATGCGGGTCATGAAGACTTAGATGTCAGATGTATGTGCATTACAGTATGCGGGTGATCAAGACTTAAATGCCAGACGTATGTGTATTAAAGTATGCGGCTGATGACGACTTAAATGTCAGATGTATGTGCATTACAGTATGCGGGTAATGAGGGCTTAGATGTCAGATGTATGTGCATTACAATATGCGGGTGATGACGACTTAAATGGCAGATATATGTGCATTACAGTATACGGGGGATGAAGACTTAAATGTCAGATGTATCTGAATTACACTATGCGTGTGATGAAGACTTAAATGTCAGATGTATGTGCATTACAGTATCGAGTGATGAAAACTGAAATGTCAGATGTATGTGCATTACAGTATGCGGGGGTTGAAGACTTAAATGTCAGATGAATGTGCATAACGATATGCTGGTGATGACGACTTAAATGGCAGATGTATGTGCATTATAGTATGCGAGTGATGAAGACTTACATGGCAGATGTATGTGCATTACAGAATGCAAGTGATGAAGACTTACATGTCAGATGTATGTGCATTACAATATGCCTTTGATGAAGTCTTAAATGTCAGATGTATGTGCATTACAGTATTCGGGTGATGAAGACGTAAATGTTCGATGTATGTGAATTACAATATGCGTGTGATGAATACTTAAATGGCAGATGTATGTGCATTATAGTATGCGGGTGAAGTCGACTTAAATGACAGATGTATGTGCATTACAGTATGCCGGTGATGAAGACTTAAATGTCAGATGTATGTGCATTACAGTATGCGGGTGATGAAGACTTAAATGTCAGATGTATGTGCATTATAATATGCGGGTGATGAAGACTTACATGTCAGATGTATTTGCATTACAGTATGCGAGTGTTGAAGACTTAAAATGCAGATGTATGTGCATTACAGTATGCGGGTCATGAAGACTTAGATGTCAGATGTATGTGCAATACAGTATGTGGGTGGTGAAGACTTAGATGTCAGATGTATGTTCTTTACAGTATGCGGGTGATGAAGAATTAAATGCCAGACGTATGTGCATTAAGGTATGCGGGTGATGAAGACTTAAATGTCAGATGTATGTGCAGTATAATATGCGGGTGATGAAGACTTAAATATCAGATGTCTTTGCATTACAGTATGCAAGTGTTGAAGACTTAAAAGGCAGATGTATGTGCATTACAGTATGCGGGTGATGAAGACTTAAATGTCAGATGTATGTGCAGTATAATATGCGGGTGATGAAGACTTAAATATCAGATGTCTTTGCATTACAGTATGCAAGTGTTGAAGACTTAAAAGGCAGATGTATGTGCATTACAGTATGCGGGTCATGAAGACTTAGATGTCAGATGTATGTGCATTACAGTATGCGGGTGACGAAGACTTAAATGTCAGATGTATGTGCAGTATAATATGCGGGTGATGAAGACTTAAATATCAGATGTCTTTGCATTACAGTATGCAAGTGTTGAAGACTTAAAAGGCAGATGTATGTGCATTACAGTATGCGGGTCATGAAGACTTAGATGTCAGATGTATGTGCATTACAGTATGCGGGTGATGAAGACTTAAATGCCAGACGTATGTGCATTAAAGTATGCGCTGATGAAGACTTAAATGTCAGATCTATGTGCATTACAGTATGCGGGTAATGAGGGCTTAGATGTCAGATGTATGTGCATTACAATATGCGGGTGATGACGACTTAAATGGCAGATATATGTGCATTACAGTATACGGGTGATGAAGACTTAAATGTCAGATGTATGTGAATTACACTATGCGTGTGATGAAGACTTAAATGTCAGATGTATGTGCATTACAGTATGCGAGTGATGAAAACTGAAATGTCAGATGTATGTGCATTACAGTATGCGGGGGGTGAAGACTTAAATGTCAGATGAATGTGCATAACGATATGCTGGTGATGACGACTTAAATGGCAGATGTATGTGCATTATAGTATGCGAGTGATGAAGACTTACATGGCAGATGTATGTGCATTACAGAATGCAAGTGATGAAGACTTACATGTCAGATGTATGTGCATTACAGTATGCGAGTGATGAAAACTGAAATGTCAGATGTATGTGCATTACAGTATGCGGGGGGTGAAGACTTAAATGTCAGATGAATGTGCATAACGATATGCTGGTGATGACGACTTAAATGGCAGATGTATGTGCATTATAGTATGCGAGTGATGAAGACTTACATGGCAGATGTATGTGCATTACAGAATGCAAGTGATGAAGACTTACATGTCAGATGTATGTGCATTACAATATGCCTTTGATGAAGTCTTAAATGTCAGATGTATGTGCATTACAGTATTCGGGTGATGAAGACGTAAATGTTCGATGTATGTGAATTACAATATGCGTGTGATGAATACTTAAATGGCAGATGTATGTGCATTATAGTATGCGGGTGAAGTCGACTTAAATGACAGATGTATGTGCATTACAGTATGCCGGTGATGAAGACTTAGATGTCAGATGTCTGTGCGTTACAGTATGCGGGTGATGAAGACTTTAATGACAGATGTGTGTGCATTACAGTATGCGGTGATGAAGACGTAAATGGCAGATGTATGTGCATTACATTATGCGGTGATGAAGAGTAAGATGTCAGATGGCTGTGCATTACCGTATGCAACTGATGAAGACTTAGATGTCAGATGGCTGTGCATTACTGTATGCGGGTGATGAAGACTTAAATGTCAGATGTATGTGCATTACAGTATGCGGGTGATGAAGACTTAAATGTCAGATGTATGTGCATTACAGTATGCGGGTGATGAAGACTTAAATGTCAGATGTATGTGCATTATAATATGCGGGTGATGAAGACTTACATGTCAGATGTATTTGCATTACAGTATGCGAGTGTTGAAGACTTAAAATGCAGATGTATGTGCATTACAGTATGCGGGTCATGAAGACTTAGATGTCAGATGTATGTGCAATACAGTATGTGGGTGGTGAAGACTTAGATGTCAGATGTATGTTCTTTACAGTATGCGGGTGATGAAGACTTAAATGCCAGACGTATGTGCATTAAGGTATGCGGGTGATGAAGACTTAAATGTCAGATGTATGTGCATTACAATATGCGGGTGATGACGACTTAAATGGCAGATGTATGTGCATTACAGTATACGGGTGATGAAGACTTAAATGTCAGATGTATGTGAATTACACTATGCGTGTGATGAAGACTTAAATGTCAGATGTATGTGCATTACAGTATGAGGGTGATGAAGACTGAAATGTCAGATGTATGTGCATTACAGTATGCGGGGGTAAAGATTTAAATGTCAGATGAATGTGCATAACGATATGCTGGTGATGACGACTTAAATGGCAGATGTATGTGCATTACAGTATGCGAGTGATGAAGACTTACATGGCAGATGTATGTGCATTACAGGATGCAAGTGATGAAGACTTACATGGCAGATGTATGTGCATTACACTTTGTGGGTGATGAAGCCTTCAATGTTAGATGTATGTGCATTACAATATGCGGGTGATGAAGACTTAAATCTCAGATGTATGTGCATTACAGTATGCGGGTGATGAAGACTTAAATCTCAGATGTATGTGCATTACAGTATGCCTGTGATGAAGACTTAAATGTCAGATGTATGTGCATTACAGTATTCGGGTGATGAAGACGTAAATGTTAGATGTATGTGAATTACAATATGCGTGTGATGAATACTTAAATGGCAGATGTATGTGCATTATAGTATGCGGGTGAAGTCGACTTAAATGACAGATGTATGTGCATTACAGTATGCCGGTGATGAAGACATAAATGTCAGATGTATGTGCATTACAGAATGAGGCTAATGCAGACTTAAATGTCAGATGTATGTGCATTACAGTATGCGAGTGATGAAGACAGAAATGGCAGATGTATGTGCATTACAGTATGCGGGGGATGAATACTTAAATGTTAGTTGTATGTGAATTACAGTATGCGTGTGATGAAGACTTAAATGACAGATGTATGTGCATTACAGTATGCGGGTGATGGAGACTTAGATATCAGATGTATGTGCATTACAGTATGCGGGAGATGAAGACTTAAATGTCAGATGTATGTGCATTACAGTATGCGGGTGATGAAGACTTAAATGTCAGATGTATGTGCAGTAGAGTATGCGGGTGATGAAGACTTAAATCTCAGATGTATGTGCATTACAGGATGCGAGTGATGAAGACTGAAATGTCAGATGCATGTGCATTACAGTATGCCGTTGATGAAGACTTAGTTTTCAGATGTCTGTGCGTTACAGTATGCGGGTGATGAAGACTTAAATGACAGATGTGTGTACATTACAGTATGCGGTGATGAAGACGTAAATGGCAGATGGCGGTGCATTAAAGTATCCGGGTGATGTAGACTTAAATGACAAATGTATGTGCATTACAGCAGGCGGGTGATGAAGACTTAGATTTCAGACGTATGTGCATTACCGTATGCAGGTGATGAAGACTTAGATGTCAGATGGCTGTGCATTACAGTATGCGGGTGATGAAGACGTAAATGTCAGATGTATGTGCATTACAGTATGCGGGAGATGAGGACTTAAATGTCAGATGTATGTGCATTACGGGATGCGGGTGATGAAGACCTAAATGCCAGATATATGTGGATTACAGTATGCGGGTGATGAAGACTTATATGTCAGATGTATGTGCATTACAATCTGCGGGTGGTGAAGACGTAAATGGCTGATGTATGTGTATTACAGTATGCGGGTGATGAGGACTTAAATGTCAGATGTATGTGCATTACAATATGTGGGTGATGACGAGCTAAATGTCAGATGTATGTGAATTACAGTATGCGGGTGATGAAGGCTTAAATTTCAGATGTACGTGCATTACAGTATGCGGGTGATGAAGACTTAAATGCCAGACGTATGTGCATTAAAGTATGCGGGTGATGAAGACTTAGATATCAGATGTATGTGTATTACAGTATGCGGGTGATGAAGACTTAAATGTCAGATGTATGTGCATTACAATATGCGGGGTGATGAGGACTTAAATGCCCGATGTATGTGCATTACAGTATGCGAGAGATGACGACGTAAATGTCAGATACATGTGCATTCCGGTATGCCGATGATGAAGACTTAAATGTCAGATGTATGTGCATTACAATATGCGGGTGATGAAGACTTAAATGTCAGATGTATGTGCATTACAGTATGCGGGTGACGAAGATTTAAATGTCAGATGTATGTGCAGTATAATATGCGGGTGATGAAGACTTAAATATCAGATGTATTTGCATTACAGTATGCAAGTGTTGAAGACTTAAAAGGCAGATGTATGTGCATTACAGTATGCGGGTCATGAAGACTTAGATGTCAGATGTATGTGCATTACAGTATGCGGGTGATCAAGACTTAAATGCCAGACGTATGTGTATTAAAGTATGCGGCTGATGACGACTTAAATGTCAGATGTATGTGCATTACAGTATGCGGGTAATGAGGGCTTAGATGTCAGATGTATGTGCATTACAATATGCGGGTGATGACGACTTAAATGGCAGATATATGTGCATTACAGTATACGGGGGATGAAGACTTAAATGTCAGATGTATCTGAATTACACTATGCGTGTGATGAAGACTTAAATGTCAGATGTATGTGCATTACAGTATCGAGTGATGAAAACTGAAATGTCAGATGTATGTGCATTACAGTATGCGGGGGGTGAAGACTTAAATGTCAGATGAATGTGCATAACGATATGCTGGTGATGACGACTTAAATGGCAGATGTATGTGCATTATAGTATGCGAGTGATGAAGACTTACATGGCAGATATATGTGCATTACAGAATGCAAGTGATGAAGACTTACATGTCAGATGTATGTGCATTACAATATGCCTTTGATGAAGTCTTAAATGTCAGATGTATGTGCATTACAGTATTCGGGTGATGAAGACGTAAATGTTCGATGTATGTGAATTACAATATGCGTGTGATGAATACTTAAATGGCAGATGTATGTGCATTATAGTATGCGGGTGAAGTCGACTTAAATGACAGATGTATGTGCATTACAGTATGCCGGTGATGAAGACTTAAATGTCAGATGTATGTGCATTACAGTATGCGGGTGATGAAGACTTAAATGTCAGATGTATGTGCATTATAATATGCGGGTGATGAAGACTTACATGTCAGATGTATTTGCATTACAGTATGCGAGTGTTGAAGACTTAAAATGCAGATGTATGTGCATTACAGTATGCGGGTCATGAAGACTTAGATGTCAGATGTATGTGCAATACAGTATGTGGGTGGTGAAGACTTAGATGTCAGATGTATGTTCTTTACAGTATGCGGGTGATGAAGAATTAAATGCCAGACGTATGTGCATTAAGGTATGCGGGTGATGAAGACTTAAATGTCAGATGTATGTGCATTACAGTATGCGGGTAATGAAGGATTAGATGTCAGATGTATGTGCATTACAATATGCGGGTGATGACGACTTAAATGGCAGATGTATGTGCATTACTGTATACGGGTGATGAAGACTTAAATGTCAGATGTATGTGAATTACACTATGCGTGTGATGAAGACTTAAATGTCAGATGTATGTGCATTACAGTATGAGGGTGATGAAGACTGAAATGTCAGATGTATGTGCATTACAGTATGCGGGGGTGAAGATTTAAATGTCAGATGAATGTGCATAACGATATGCTGGTGATGACGACTTAAATGGCAGATGTATGTGCATTACAGTATGCGATTGATGAAGACTTACATGGCAGATGTATGTGCATTACAGGATGCAAGTGATGAAGACTTACATGTCAGATGTATGTGCATTACAGTTTGCGGGTGATGAAGCCTTCAATGTCAGATGTATGTGCATTACAATATGCGGGTGATGAAGACTTAAATCTCAGATGTATGTGCATTACAGTATGCGGGTGATGAAGACTTAAATCTCGGATGTATGTGCATTACAGTATGCGGGTGATGAAGACCTAAATGCCAGATGTATGTGCATTACAATATGCCTGTGATGAAGACTTAAATGTCAGATGTATGTGCATTACAGTATTCGGGTGATGAAGACGTAAATGTTAGATGTATGTGAATTACAATATGCGTGTGATGAATACTTAAATGGCAGATGTATGTGCATTATAGTATGCGGGTGAAGTCGAATTAAATGACAAATGTATGTGCATTACAGTATGCCGGTGATGAAGACTTAAATGTCTGATGTATGTGCATTACAGAATGAGGCTAATGCAGACTTAAATGTCAGATGTATGTGCATTACAGTATGCGGGGGATGAATACTTAAATGTTAGTTGTATGTGAATTACAGTATGCGTGTGATGAAGACTTAAATGACAGATGTATGTGTATTACAGTATGCGGGTGATGGAGACTTAGATATCAGATGTAGGTGCATTACAGTATGCGGGAGATGAAGACTTAAATGTCAGATGTATGTGCATTACAGTATGCGGGTGATGAAGACTTAAATGTGAGATGTATGTGCAGTAGAGTATGCGGGTGATGAAGACTTAAATCTCAGATGTATGTGCATTACAGGATGCGAGTGATGAAGACTGAAATGTCAGATGCATGTGCATTACAGTATGCCGTTGATGAAGACTTAGTTGTCAGATGTCTGTGCGTTACAGTATGCGGGTGATGAAGACTTAAATGACAGATGTGTGTGCATTACAGTATGCGGTGATGAAGACGTAAATGGCAGATGGCGGTGCATTAAAGTATCCGGGTGATGTAGACTTAAATGACAAATGTATGTGCATTACAGCGGGCGGGTGATGAAGACTGAGATTTCAGACGTATGTGCATTACCGTATGCAGGTGATGAAGACTTAGATGTCAGATGGCTGTGCATTACAGTATGCGGGTGATGAAGACTTAAATGTCAGATGTATGTGCATTACAGTATGCGGGAGATGAGGACTTAAATGTCAGATGTATGTGCATTACGGGATGCGGGTGATGAAGACCTAAATGCCAGATATATGTGGATTACAGTATGCGGGTGATGAAGACTTATATGTCAGATGTATGTGCATTACAATCTGCGGGTGGTCAAGACGTAAATGGCTGATGTATGTGTATTACAGTATGCGGGTGATGAGGACTTAAATGTC
>JAVVLW010003210.1:0-20000 GCA_034401795.1 Chaetoderma sp. LZ-2023a | reverse complement strand
GACCGCTAAGTAGTGAGCGAATTTGAATAGGTCTACAATGGGCCAAATTAGTATTTAATGTTACAGACCAAATAAAATCTGACATAATTGTTTCCAGCCTTCACGCTGGTTCTCGTTCAAAATCATGCAGTGTTATTTTATTAATTTGCATCGTCTACACTAGCGGTGGGCGTGATAACAGCTGTCGGAATTCTGCAGTGTGAATTCTGATTGGCTCAAGTATGATACGGCGGCCAATCAGATTTTGCTCTGCGGAATTCCTTTCTGAGCAATGAAGTTAATGCGTATTCCTTGCTCAATCTTTTGACAGTTGTCGTGAGGTAAAGATAACACAAAATACAACACAAGAACAGAAGAAAAACCTTTATTTTTCTTATTTGTGATGAATACGGTTAGTTGCATTACATTCGTTGCTTTAAGCTGTATATTGAAGGATGTCAAAGTGTGGAATTTCGTGTACTAAATATGCGGAAATGGCAATCATGGCGATCTCAATTTACGGTTTCAAGGCAACAAATTTAATGAAAATAACTTGTAGACACCACCAATGTGAAATACATGTTATTCTATGTTTACACCCTAACTCCACACCCCACCCAAATGACGATATATCGTGATACCGCGGTATTTTAATGAGATACCGATATCGTCATGCCTTGAGCAATATCGCCCAACCCTATGTATGGGCAATACACTATGCGGGTAATGCAGACTTACATGCCAGATGTATGTGCATTACAGTATGCGAGTGATGAAGACTTACATGCCAGATGTATGTGCATTACAGTATGCGAGTGATGAAGACTTACATGCCAGATGTATGTGCATGACAGTATGCAAGAGATGAAGACTTAAATGTCAGATGTATGTGCATTAAAGTATGCGGGTGATGAAGACCTAAATGTCAGATGTATGTGCAATACAGTATGTGAGTGATGAAGACTTAGATTTCAGACGTATGTGCATTACAGGATGCGAGTGATGAAGATTTACATGTCAGATGTATGTGCATTACAGTATGCGTGTGATGAAGATTTACATGTCAGATGTATGTGCATTACAATATGTGAGTGATGAAGGATTAAATGTCAGATGTATGTGCATTAAAGTATGCGGGTGATGAAGACCTAAATGTCAGATGTATGTGCAATACAGTATGTGGGTGATGAAGACTTAGATTTCAGACGTATGTGCATTACAGGATGCGGGTGATGAAGATTTACATGTCAGATGTATGTGCATTACAGTATGCGGGTGATGAAGATTTACATGTCAGATGTATGTGCATTACAGTATGCGAGTGATGAAGATTTACATGTCAGATGTATGTGCATTACAGTATGCAGGTGATGACGACTTAAATGGCAGAAGTATGAGCATTACAGCATGCGAGTGATGAAGACTTAAATGTCAGATGTATATGCATTACAGTATGCAAGTGATGAAGACTTCAATGACTGATGTATGTGCATTACAGTATGTGGGTGATGAAGACTTTGTTGTCAGATGTATGTGAATTACAGTATGCGGGTGATGAAGAATTAAATATCAGATTATGTGCATTACAGTATGCGGGTGATGAAGACTTAAATGTCAGATGTATGTGCATTACAATATGCGGGTGATGACGACTTAAATGGCAGATGTATGTAGATTACAGTATGCGAGTGAGGAAGACTTACAGGGCAGATGCATGTGCATTACAGTATGCGAGTGATGATGACTTAAATGTTAGATGTATGTGCATTAGAGTATGCGGGTGATGAAGACTTAAATGGCAGATGTATGTGCATTACAATAGGCGGGTGATGAAGACTTAAATGTCAGACGTATGTGCATTACAGTATGCGGGTGATGAAGACTTAAATGGTAGATTTATGTGCATTACAGTATGCGGGTGATGAAGACCTCAATGACAGATGTACTAGCATTATATTATGTCGGTGATGAAGAGATAGATGTCAGATGTCTGTGCATTACAGTATGCAGGTGATGAAGACTTAGATGTCAGATGTCTGTGCATTACAGTATGTGGGTGATGAAGAGTTAAATGTCAGATGTATGTGCATTACAGTATGCGGGTGATGAAGACTTAAATGTCAAATGTATGTTCGTTACAAAATGCGGGGGATGAAGACTTAAATGTCACATGTATGTGCATTACAGTATGCGAGTGATGAAGACTGAAATGGCAGATGTATGTGCATTACAGTATGCGGGTGGTGAAGACTTAAATGTCAGATGTATGTGCATCAAAGTATGTGGGTGATGAAGCCTTCGATGTCAGATGTATGTGCCTTACAGTATGCGGGTGATGAAGACCTAAATGTCAGATGTATGTGCATTACAGTATGCAGGTTATGAAGACTTAAATGTCAGATGTATGTGCATTACAATCTGCGGTTGATGAAGACTGAAATGTCAGATGCATGTACATTACAGTTCGCTGGTGATGAAGACTTAGATGTCAGATGTCTGTGCATTACCGTATGCGGGTGATGAAGACTTAAATGTTAGATGTATGGGAATTACAGTATGCGTGTGATGAAGACTTAAATGGCAGATGTATGTGCATTAAAGTATGCGGGTGATGAAGACCTAAATGCCAGATGTATGTGCATTACAGTATGCGGGTGATGAAGACTTATATGTCAGATGTATGTGCATTACAATCTGCGGGTGATGAAGACTTAAATGTCTGATGTATGTGCATTACAGTATGCGGGTGATGAGGACTTAAATGGCAGATGTATGTGCATTACAATATGTGGGTGATGACGACCTAAATGTCAGATGTATGTGAATTACAGTATGCGAGTGATGAAGACTGAAATGTCAGATGCATGTGCATTACAGTTCGCCGGTGATGAAGACTTAGATGCCAGATGTCTGTGCATTACAGTATGCGTGTGATGAAGACATGAATGTCAGATGTATGTGCATTACAATATGTGAGTGATGAAGGATTAAATGTCAGATGTATGTGCATTAAAGTATGCGGGTGATGAAGACCTAAATGTCAGATGTATGTGCAATACAGTATGTGGGTGATGAAGACTTAGATTTCAGACGTATGTGCATTACAGGATGCGAGTGATGAAGATTTACATGTCAGATGTATGTGCATTACAGTATGCGTGTGATGAAGATTTACATGTCAGATGTATGTGCATTACAATATGTGAGTGATGAAGGATTAAATGTCAGATGTATGTGCATTAAAGTATGCGGGTGATGAAGACCTAAATGTCAGATGTATGTGCAATACAGTATGTGGGTGATGAAGACTTAGATTTCAGACGTATGTGCATTACAGGATGCGAGTGATGAAGATTTACATGTCAGATGTATGTGCATTACAGTATGCGGGTGATGAAGATTTACATGTCAGATGTATGTGCATTACAGTATGCGAGTGATGAAGATTTACATGTCAGATGTATGTGCATTACAGTATGCAGGTGATGACGACTTAAATGGCAGAAGTATGAGCATTACAGCATGCGAGTGATGAAGACTTAAATGTCAGATGTATATGCATTACAGTATGCAAGTGATGAAGACTTCAATGACTGATGTATGTGCATTACAGTATGTGGGTGATGAAGACTTTGTTGTCAGATGTATGTGAATTACAGTATGCGGTGATGAAGAATTAAATATCAGATTATGTGCATTACAGTATGCGGGTGATGAAGACTTAAATGTCAGATGTATGTGCATTACAATATGCGGGTGATGACGACTTAAATGTCAGATATATATGCATTACAGTATGCGGGTGATGAAGACTTAAATGTCAGATGTATGTGCATTACAGTATGCGCGTGATGAAGAATTAAATGGCAGATTTATGTGCATTACCGTATACGGGTGATGTAGACTTAAATGACAGATGTATGTGCATTACAGTATGTCGGTAATGACGAGTTAGATATCAGATGTCTGTGCATTACAGTATGCAGGTGATGACGACTTAAATGTCAGATGTATATGCATTACAGTATGCGGGTGATGAAGACTTAAATGTCAGATGTATGTGCTTTACAGTATGTGGGTGATGAAGACTTAGCTGTCAAATGTCTGTGCGTTACAATATGCGGGTGATGAAGACTTAAATGTCAGATGTATGTGCATTACAGTATGCATGTGATGAAGACTTAAATGTCAGATGTATGTGCATTACAATCTGCGGGTGATGAACACTTAAATGTCTGATGTATGTGCATTACAGTATGCGGGTGATGAGGACTTAAATGTCAGATGTATGTCCATTACAATATGTGGGTGATGAAGACCTAAATGCCAGATGTATGTGAATTACAGTATGCGAGTGATGAAGACTGAAATGTCAGATGCATGTGCATTACAGTTCGCTGGTGATGAAGACTTAGATGTCAGATGTCTGTGCATTACCGTATGCGGGTGATGAAGACGTAAAAGTTAGATGTATGGGAATTACAGTATGCGTGTGATGAAGACTTAAATGGTAGATGTATGGGCATTAAAGTATGCGGGTGATGTAGACTTAAATGACAGATGTATGTGCATTACAGTATGCGGGTGATGTAGAGGTAAATGACAGATGTATGTGCATTACAGTATGCGGGTGATGAAGACTTAGATGCCAGATGTCTGTGCATTACAGTATGCGTGTGATGAAGACTTAAATGTCAGATGTATGTGCATTACAGTATGTGGGTGATGAAGAGTTAAATGTCAGATGTATGTGCATTACAGTATGCGGGTGATGAAGACTTAAATGTCAAATGTATGTTCGTTACAAAATGCGGGTGATGAAGACTTAAATGTCACATGTATGTGCATTACAGTATGCGAGTGATGAAGACTGAAATGGCAGATGTATGTGCATTACAGTATGCGGGTGGTGAAGACTTAAATGTCAGATGTATGTTCGTTACAAAATGCGGGGGATGAAGACTTAAATGTCACATGTATGTGCATTACAGTATGCGAGTGATGAAGACTGAAATGGCAGATGTATGTGCATTACAGTATGCGGGTGGTGAAGACTTAAATGTCAGATGTATGTGCATCACAGTATGTGGGTGATGAAGCCTTCGATGTCAGATGTATGTGCCTTACAGTATGCGGGTGATGAAGACCTAAATGTCAGATGTATGTGCATTACAGTATGCAGGTTATGAAGACTTAAATGTCAGATGTATGTGCATTACAATCTGCGGTTGATGAAGACTGAAATGTCAGATGCATGTACATTACAGTTCGCTGGTGATGAAGACTTAGATGTCAGATGTCTGTGCATTACCGTATGCGGGTGATGAAGACTTAAATGTTAGATGTATGGGAATTACAGTATGCGTGTGATGAAGACTTAAATGGCAGATGTATGTGCATTAAAGTATGCGGGTGATGAAGACCTAAATGCCAGATGTATGTGCATTACAGTATGCGGGTGATGAAGACTTATATGTCAGATGTATGTGCATTACAATCTGCGGGTGATGAAGACTTAAATGTCTGATGTATGTGCATTACAGTATGCGGGTGATGAGGACTTAAATGGCAGATGTATGTGCATTACAATATGTGGGTGATGACGACCTAAATGTCAGATGTATGTGAATTACAGTATGCGAGTGATGAAGACTGAAATGTCAGATGCATGTGCATTACAGTTCGCCGGTGATGAAGACTTAGATGCCAGATGTCTGTGCATTACAGTATGCGTGTGATGAAGACATGAATGTCAGATGTATGTGCATTACAATATGTGAGTGATGAAGGATTAAATGTCAGATGTATGTGCATTAAAGTATGCGGGTGATGAAGACCTAAATGTCAGATGTATGTGCAATACAGTATGTGGGTGATGAAGACTTAGATTTCAGACGTATGTGCATTACAGGATGCGAGTGATGAAGATTTACATGTCAGATGTATGTGCATTACAGTATGCGGGTGATGAAGATTTACATGTCAGATGTATGTGCATTACAGTATGCGAGTGATGAAGATTTACATGTCAGATGTATGTGCATTACAGTATGCAGGTGATGACGACTTAAATGGCAGAAGTATGAGCATTACAGCATGCGAGTGATGAAGACTTAAATGTCAGATGTATATGCATTACAGTATGCAAGTGATGAAGACTTCAATGACTGATGTATGTGAATTACAGTATGCGAGTGATGAAGACTGAAATGTCAGATGCATGTGCATTACAGTTCGCTGGTGATGAAGACTTAGATGTCAGATGTCTGTGCATTACCGTATGCGGGTAATGAAGACGTAAAAGTTAGATGTATGGGAATTACAGTATGCGTGTGATGAAGACTTAAATGGTAGATGTATGGGCATTAAAGTATGCGGGTGATGTAGACTTAAATGACAGATGTATGTGCATTACAGTATGCGGGTGATGTAGAGGTAAATGACAGATGTATGTGCATTACAGTATGCGGGTGATGAAGACTTAGATGCCAGATGTCTGTGCATTACAGTATGCGTGTGATGAAGACTTAAATGTCAGATGTATGTGCATTACAGTATGTGGGTGATGAAGAGTTAAATGTCAGATGTATGTGCATTACAGTATGCGGGTGATGAAGACTTAAATGTCAAATGTATGTTCGTTACAAAATGCGGGTGATGAAGACTTAAATGTCACATGTATGTGCATTACAGTATGCGAGTGATGAAGACTGAAATGGCAGATGTATGTGCATTACAGTATGCGGGTGGTGAAGACTTAAATGTCAGATGTATGTTCGTTACAAAATGCGGGGGATGAAGACTTAAATGTCACATGTATGTGCATTACAGTATGCGAGTGATGAAGACTGAAATGGCAGATGTATGTGCATTACAGTATGCGGGTGGTGAAGACTTAAATGTCAGATGTATGTGCATCACAGTATGTGGGTGATGAAGCCTTCGATGTCAGATGTATGTGCCTTACAGTATGCGGGTGATGAAGACCTAAATGTCAGATGTATGTGCATTACAGTATGCAGGTTATGAAGACTTAAATGTCAGATGTATGTGCATTACAATCTGCGGTTGATGAAGACTGAAATGTCAGATGCATGTACATTACAGTTCGCTGGTGATGAAGACTTAGATGTCAGATGTCTGTGCATTACCGTATGCGGGTGATGAAGACTTAAATGTTAGATGTATGGGAATTACAGTATGCGTGTGATGAAGACTTAAATGGCAGATGTATGTGCATTAAAGTATGCGGGTGATGAAGACCTAAATGCCAGATGTATGTGCATTACAGTATGCGGGTGATGAAGACTTATATGTCAGATGTATGTGCATTACAATCTGCGGGTGATGAAGACTTAAATGTCTGATGTATGTGCATTACAGTATGCGGGTGATGAGGACTTAAATGGCAGATGTATGTGCATTACAATATGTGGGTGATGACGACCTAAATGTCAGATGTATGTGAATTACAGTATGCGAGTGATGAAGACTGAAATGTCAGATGCATGTGCATTACAGTTCGCCGGTGATGAAGACTTAGATGCCAGATGTCTGTGCATTACAGTATGCGTGTGATGAAGACATGAATGTCAGATGTATGTGCATTACAATATGTGAGTGATGAAGGATTAAATGTCAGATGTATGTGCATTAAAGTATGCGGGTGATGAAGACCTAAATGTCAGATGTATGTGCAATACAGTATGTGGGTGATGAAGACTTAGATTTCAGACGTATGTGCATTACAGGATGCGAGTGATGAAGATTTACATGTCAGATGTATGTGCATTACAGTATGCGTGTGATGAAGATTTACATGTCAGATGTATGTGCATTACAATATGTGAGTGATGAAGGATTAAATGTCAGATGTATGTGCATTAAAGTATGCGGGTGATGAATACCTAAATGTCAGATGTATGTGCAATACAGTATGTGGGTGATGAAGACTTAGATTTCAGACGTATGTGCATTACAGGATGCGAGTGATGAAGATTTACATGTCAGATGTATGTGCATTACAGTATGCGGGTGATGAAGATTTACATGTCAGATGTATGTGCATTACAGTATGCGAGTGATGAAGATTTACATGTCAGATGTATGTGCATTACAGTATGCAGGTGATGACGACTTAAATGGCAGAAGTATGAGCATTACAGCATGCGAGTGATGAAGACTTAAATGTCAGATGTATATGCATTACAGTATGCAAGTGATGAAGACTTCAATGACTGATGTATGTGCATTACAGTATGTGGGTGATGAAGACTTTGTTGTCAGATGTATGTGAATTACAGTATGCGGGTGATGAAGAATTAAATATCAGATTATGTGCATTACAGTATGCGGGTGATGAAGACTTAAATGTCAGATGTATGTGCATTACAATATGCGGGTGATGACGACTTAAATGGCAGATGTATGTGGATTACAGTATGCGAGTGAGGAAGACTTACAGGGCAGATGCATGTGCATTACAGTATGCGAGTGATGATGACTTAAATGTTAGATGTATGTGCATTAGAGTATGCGGGTGATGAAGACTTAAATGGCAGATGTATGTGCATTACAATAGGCGGGTGATGAAGACTTAAATGTCAGACGTATGTGCATTACAGTATGCGGGTGATGAAGACTTAAATGGTAGATTTATGTGCATTACAGTATGCGGGTGATGAAGACCTCAATGACAGATGTACTAGCATTATGTCGGTGATGAAGAGTTAGATGTCAGATGTCTGTGCATTACAGTATGCAGGTGATGAAGACTTAGATGTCAAATGTATGTTCGTTACAAAATGCGGGTGATGAAGACTTAAATGTCACATGTATGTGCATTACAGTATGCGGGTGATGAAGACCTAAATGCCAGATGTATGTGCATTACAGTATGCGGGTGATGAAGACTTATATGTCAGATGTATGTGCATTACAATCTGCGGGTGATGAAGACTTAAATGTCTGATGTATGTGCATTACAGTATGCGGGTGATGAGGACTTAAATGGCAGATGTATGTGCATTACAATATGTGGGTGATGACGACCTAAATGTCAGATGTATGTGAATTACAGTATGCGAGTGATGAAGACTGAAATGTCAGATGCATGTGCATTACAGTTCGCCGGTGATGAAGACTTAGATGCCAGATGTCTGTGCATTACAGTATGCGTGTGATGAAGACATGAATGTCAGATGTATGTGCATTACAATATGTGAGTGATGAAGGATTAAATGTCAGATGTATGTGCATTAAAGTATGCGGGTGATGAAGACCTAAATGTCAGATGTATGTGCAATACAGTATGTGGGTGATGAAGACTTAGATTTCAGACGTATGTGCATTACAGGATGCGAGTGATGAAGATTTACATGTCAGATGTATGTGCATTACAGTATGCGGGTGATGAAGATTTACATGTCAGATGTATGTGCATTACAATATGTGAGTGATGAAGGATTAAATGTCAGATGTATGTGCATTAAAGTATGCGGGTGATGAAGACCTAAATGTCAGATGTATGTGCAATACAGTATGTGGGTGATGAAGACTTAGATTTCAGACGTATGTGCATTACAGGATGCGAATGATGAAGATTTACATGTCAGATGTATGTGCATTACAGTATGCGGGTGATGAAGATTTACATGTCAGATGTATGTGCATTACAGTATGCGAGTGATGAAGATTTACATGTCAGATGTATGTGCATTACAGTATGCAGGTGATGACGACTTAAATGGCAGAAGTATGAGCATTACAGCATGCGAGTGATGAAGACTTAAATGTCAGATGTATATGCATTACAGTATGCAAGTGATGAAGACTTCAATGACTGATGTATGTGCATTACAGTATGTGGGTGATGAAGACTTTGTTGTCAGATGTATGTGAATTACAGTATGCGGGTGATGAAGAATTAAATATCAGATTATGTGCATTACAGTATGCGGGTGATGAAGACTTAAATGTCAGATGTATGTGCATTACAATATGCGGGTGATGACGACGTAAATGTCAGATATATATGCATTACAGTATGCGGGTGATGAAGACTTAAATGTCAGATGTATGTGCATTACAGTATGCGCGTGATGAAGAATTAAATGGCAGATTTATGTGCATTACCGTATACGGGTGATGTAGACTTAAATGACAGATGTATGTGCATTACAGTATGTCGGTAATGACGAGTTAGATATCAGATGTCTGTGCATTACAGTATGCAGGTGATGACGACTTAAATGTCAGATGTATATGCATTACAGTATGCGGGTGATGAAGACTTAAATGTCAGATGTATGTGCTTTACAGTATGCGGGTGATGAAGACTTAGCTGTCAAATGTCTGTGCGTTACAATATGCGGGTGATGAAGACTTAAATGTCAGATGTATGTGCATTACAGTATGCATGTGATGAAGACTTAAATGTCAGATGTATGTGCATTACAATCTGCGGGTGATGAACACTTAAATGTCTGATGTATGTGCATTACAGTATGCGGGTGATGAGGACTTAAATGTCAGATGTATGTCCATTACAATATGTGGGTGATGAAGACCTAAATGCCAGATGTATGTGAATTACAGTATGCGAGTGATGAAGACTGAAATGTCAGATGCATGTGCATTACAGTTCGCTGGTGATGAAGACTTAGATGTCAGATGTCTGTGCATTACCGTATGCGGGTGATGAAGACGTAAAAGTTAGATGTATGGGAATTACAGTATGCGTGTGATGAAGACTTAAATGGTAGATGTATGGGCATTAAAGTATGCGGGTGATGTAGACTTAAATGACAGATGTATGTGCATTACAGTATGCGGGTGATGTAGAGGTAAATGACAGATGTATGTGCATTACAGTATGCGGGTGATGAAGACTTAGATGCCAGATGTCTGTGCATTACAGTATGCGTGTGATGAAGACTTAAATGTCAGATGTATGTGCATTACAGTATGTGGGTGATGAAGAGTTAAATGTCAGATGTATGTGCATTACAGTATGCGGGTGATGAAGACTTAAATGTCAAATGTATGTTCGTTACAAAATGCGGGTGATGAAGACTTAAATGTCACATGTATGTGCATTACAGTATGCGAGTGATGAAGACTGAAATGGCAGATGTATGTGCATTACAGTATGCGGGTGGTGAAGACTTAAATGTCAGATGTATGTGCATCACAGTATGTGGGTGATGAAGCCTTCGATGTCAGATGTATGTGCATTACAGCATGCGGGTGATGAAGACCTAAATGTCAGATGTATGTGCATTACAGTATGCAGGTTATGAAGACTTAAATGTCAGATGTATGTGCATTACAATCTGCGGGTGATGAAGACTGAAATGTCAGATGCATGTGCATTACAGTTCGCTGGTGATGAAGACTTAGATGTCAGATGTCTGTGCATTACCGTATGCGGGTGATGAAGACTTAAATGTTAGATGTATGGGAATTACAGTATGCGTGTGATGAAGACTTAAATGGCAGATGTATGTGCATTAAAGTATGCGGGTGATGAAGACCTAAATGCCAGATGTATGTGCATTACAGTATGCGGGTGATGAAGACTTATATGTCAGATGTATGTGCATTACAATCTGCGGGTGATGAAGACTTAAATGTCTGATGTATGTGCATTACAGTATGCGGGTGATGAGGACTTAAATGGCAGATGTATGTGCATTACAATATGTGGGTGATGACGACCTAAATGTCAGATGTATGTGAATTACAGTATGCGAGTGATGAAGACTGAAATGTCAGATGCATGTGCATTACAGTTCTCCGGTGATGAAGACTTAGATGCCAGATGTCTGTGCATTACAGTATGCGTGTGATGAAGACATGAATGTCAGATGTATGTGCATTACAATATGTGAGTAATGAAGGATTAAATGTCAGATGTATGTGCATTAAAATTTGCGGGTGATGAAGACCTAAATGTCAGATGTATGTGCAATACAGTATGTGGGTGATGAAGACTTAGATTTCAGACGTATGTGCATTACAGGATGCGAGTGATGAAGATTTACATGTCAGATGTATGTGCATTACAGTATGCGTGTGATGAAGATTTACATGTCAGATGTATGTGCATTACAATATGTGAGTGATGAAGGATTAAATGTCAGATGTATGTGCATTAAAGTATGCGGGTGATGAAGACCTAAATGTCAGATGTATGTGCAATACAGTATGTGGGTGATGAAGACTTAGATTTCAGACGTATGTGCATTACAGGATGCGAGTGATGAAGATTTACATGTCAGATGTATGTGCATTACAGTATGCGGGTGATGAAGATTTACATGTCAGATGTATGTGCATTACAGTATGCGAGTGATGAAGATTTACATGTCAGATGTATGTGCATTACAGTATGCAGGTGATGACGACTTAATTGGCAGAAGTATGAGCATTACAGCATGCGAGTGATGAAGACTTAAATGTCAGATGTATATGCATTACAGTATGCAAGTGATGAAGACTTCAATGACTGATGTATGTGCATTACAGTATGTGGGTGATGAAGACTTTGTTGTCAGATGTATGTGAATTACAGTATGCGGGTGATGAAGAATTAAATATCAGATTATGTGCATTACAGTATGCGGGTGATGAAGACTTAAATGTCAGATGTATGTGCATTACAATATGCGGGTGATGACGACTTAAATGGCAGATGTATGTGGATTACAGTATGCGAGTGAGGAAGACTTACAGGGCAGATGCATGTGCATTACAGTATGCGAGTGATGATGACTTAAATGTTAGATGTATATGCATTAGAGTATGCGGGTGATGAAGACTTAAATGGCAGATGTATGTGCATTACAATATGCGGGTGAGGACGACTTAAATGGCAGATGTATGTGGATTACAGTATGCGAGTGAGGAAGACTTACAGGGCAGATGCATGTGCATTACAGTATGCGAGTGATGATGACTTAAATGTTAGATGTATGTGCATTAGAGTATGTCGGTGATGACGAGTTAGATATCAGATGTCTGTGCATTACAGTATGCAGGTGATGACGACTTAAATGTCAGATGTATATGCATTACAGTATGCGGGTGATGAAGACTTAAATGTCAGATGTATGTGCTTTACAGTATGCGGGTGATGAAGACTTAGCTGTCAAATGTCTGTGCGTTACAATATGCGGGTGATGAAGACTTAAATGTCAGATGTATGTGCATTACAGTATGCATGTGATGAAGACTTAAATGTCAGATGTATGTGCATTACAATCTGCGGGTGATGAACACTTAAATGTCTGATGTATGTGCATTACAGTATGCGGGTGATGAGGACTTAAATGTCAGATGTATGTCCATTACAATATGTGGGTGATGAAGACCTAAATGCCAGATGTATGTGAATTACAGTATGCGAGTGATGAAGATTGAAATGTCAGATGCATGTGCATTACAGTTCGCTGGTGATGAAGACTTAGATGTCGGATGTCTGTGCATTACCGTATGCGGGTGATGAAGACGTAAAAGTTAGATGTATGGGAATTACAGTATGCGTGTGATGAAGACTTAAATGGTAGATGTATGGGCATTAAAGTATGCGGGTGATGTAGACTTAAATGACAGATGTATGTGCATTACAGTATGCGGGTGATGTAGAGGTAAATGACAGATGTATGTGCATTACAGTATGCGGGTGATGAAGACTTAGATGCCAGATGTCTGTGCATTACAGTATGCGTGTGATGAAGACTTAAATGTCAGATGTATGTGCATTACAGTATGTGGGTGATGAAGAGTTAAATGTCAGATGTATGTGCATTACAGTATGCGGGTGATGAAGACTTAAATGTCAAATGTATGTTCGTTACAAAATGCGGGTGATGAAGACTTAAATGTCACATGTATGTGCATTACAGTATGCGAGTGATGAAGACTGAAATGGCAGATGTATGTGCATTACAGTATGCGGGTGGTGAAGACTTAAATGTCAGATGTATGTGCATCACAGTATGTGGGTGATGAAGCCTTCGATGTCAGATGTATGTGCATTACAGTATGCGGGTGATGAAGACCTAAATGTCAGATGTATGTGCATTACAGTATGCAGGTTATGAAGACTTAAATGTCAGATGTATGTGCATTACAATCTGCGGGTGATGAAGACTGAAATGTCAGATGTATGTGCATTAAAGTATGCGGGTGATGAAGACCTAAATGTCAGATGTATGTGCAATACAGTATGTGGGTGATGAAGACTTAGATTTCAGACGTATGTGCATTACAGGATGCGAGTGATGAAGATTTACATGTCAGATGTATGTGCATTACAGTATGCGTGTGATGAAGATTTACATGTCAGATGTATGTGCATTACAATATGTGAGTGATGAAGGATTAAATGTCAGATGTATGTGCATTAAAGTATGCGGGTGATGAAGACCTAAATGTCAGATGTATGTGCAATACAGTATGTGGGTGATGAAGACTTAGATTTCAGTCGTATGTGCATTACAGGATGCGAGTGATGAAGATTTACATGTCAGATGTATGTGCATTACAGTATGCGGGTGATGAAGATTTACATGTCAGATGTATGTGCATTACAGTATGCGAGTGATGAAGATTTACATGTCAGATGTATGTGCATTACAGTATGCAGGTGATGACGACTTAAATGGCAGAAGTATGAGCATTACAGCATGCGAGTGATGAAGACTTAAATGTCAGATGTATATGCATTACAGTATGCAAGTGATGAAGACTTCAATGACTGATGTATGTGCATTACAGTATGTGGGTGATGAAGACTTTGTTGTCAGATGTATGTGAATTACAGTATGCGGGTGATGAAGAATTAAATATCAGATTATGTGCATTACAGTATGCGGGTGATGAAGACTTAAATGTCAGATGTATGTGCATTACAATATGCGGGTGATGACGACTTAAATGGCAGATGTATGTGGATTACAGTATGCGAGTGAGGAAGACTTACAGGGCAGATGCATGTGCATTACAGTATGCGAGTGATGATGACTTAAATGTTAGATGTATGTGCATTAGAGTATGCGGGTGATGAAGACTTAAATGGCAGATGTATGTGCATTACAATAGGCGGGTGATGAAGACTTAAATGTCAGACGTATGTGCATTACAGTATGCGGGTGATGAAGACTTAAATGGTAGATTTATGTGCATTACAGTATGCGGGTGATGAAGACCTCAATGACAGATGTACTAGCATTATATTATGTCGGTGATGAAGAGTTAGATGTCAGATGTCTGTGCATTACAGTATGCAGGTGATGAAGACTTAGATGTCAGATGTCTGTTCATTACAGTATGTGGGTGATGAAGAGTTAAATGTCAGATGTATGTGCATTACAGTATGCGGGTGATGAAGACTTAAATGTCAAATGTATGTTCGTTACAAAATGCGGGTGATGAAGACTTAAATGTCACATGTATGTGCATTACAGTATGCGAGTGATGAAGACTGAAATGGCAGATGTATGTGCATTACAGTATGCGGGTGGTGAAGACTTAAATGTCAGATGTATGTGCATCACAGTATGTGGGTGATGAAGCCTTCGATGTCAGATGTATGTGCATTACAGTATGCGGGTGATGAAGACCTAAATGTCAGATGTATGTGCATTACAGTATGCAGGTTATGAAGACTTAAATGTCAGATGTATGTGCATTACAATCTGCGGGTGATGAAGACTGAAATGTCAGATGCATGTGCATTACAGTTCGCTGGTGATGAAGACTTAGATGTCAGATGTCTGTGCATTACCGTATGCGGGTGATGAAGACTTAAATGTTAGATGTATGGGAATTACAGTATGCGTGTGATGAAGACTTAAATGGCAGATGTATGTGCATTAAAGTATGAGGGTGATGAAGACCTAAATGCCAGATGTATGTGCATTACAGTATGCGGGTGATGAAGACTTATATGTCAGATGTATGTGCATTACAATCTGCGGGTGATGAAGACTTAAATGTCTGATGTATGTGCATTACAGTATGCGGGTGATGAGGACTTAAATGGCAGATGTATGTGCATTACAATATGTGGGTGATGACGACCTAAATGTCAGATGTATGTGAATTACAGTATGCGAGTGATGAAGACTGAAATGTCAGATGCATGTGCATTACAGTTCGCCGGTGATGAAGACTTAGATGCCAGATGTCTGTGCATTACAGTATGCGTGTGATGAAGACATGAATGTCAGATGTATGTGCATTACAATATGTGAGTGATGAAGGATTAAATGTCAGATGTATGTGCATTAAAGTATGCGGGTGATGAAGACCTAAATGTCAGATGTATGTGCAATACAGTATGTGGGTGATGAAGACTTAGATTTCAGACGTATGTGCATTACAGGATGCGAGTGATGAAGATTTACATGTCAGATGTATGTGCATTACAGTATGCGTGTGATGAAGATTTACATGTCAGATGTATGTGCATTACAATATGTGAGTGATGAAGGATTAAATGTCAGATGTATGTGCATTAAAGTATGCGGGTGATGAAGACCTAAATGTCAGATGTATGTGCAATACAGTATGTGGGTGATGAAGACTTAGATTTCAGACGTATGTGCATTACAGGATGCGAGTGATGAAGATTTACATGTCAGATGTATGTGCATTACAGTATGCGGGTGATGAAGATTTACATGTCAGATGTATGTGCATTACAGTATGCGAGTGATGAAGATTTACATGTCAGATGTATGTGCATTACAGTATGCAGGTGATGACGACTTAAATGGCAGAAGTATGAGCATTACAGCATGCGAGTGATGAAGACTTAAATGTCAGATGTATATGCATTACAGTATGCAAGTGATGAAGACTTCAATGACTGATGTATGTGCATTACAGTATGTGGGTGATGAAGACTTTGTTGTCAGATGTATGTGAATTACAGTATGCGGGTGATGAAGAATTAAATATCAGATTATGTGCATTACAGTATGCGGGTGATGAAGACTTAAATGTCAGATGTATGTGCATTACAATATGCGGGTGATGACGACTTAAATGTCAGATATATATGCATTACAGTATGCGGGTGATGAAGACTTAAATGTCAGATGTATGTGCATTACAGTATGCGCGTGATGAAGAATTAAATGGCAGATTTATGTGCATTACCGTATACGGGTGATGTAGACTTAGCTGTCAAATGTCTGTGCGTTACAATATGCGGGTGATGAAGACTTAAATGTCAGATGTATGTGCATTACAGTATGCATGTGATGAAGACTTAAATGTCAGATGTATGTGCATTACAATCTGCGGGTGATGAACACTTAAATGTCTGATGTATGTGCATTACAGTATGCGGGTGATGAGGACTTAAATGTCAGATGTATGTCCATTACAATATGTGGGTGATGAAGACCTAAATGCCAGATGTATGTGAATTACAGTATGCGAGTGATGAAGACTGAAATGTCAGATGCATGTGCATTACAGTTCGCTGGTGATGAAGACTTAGATGTCAGATGTCTGTGCATTACCGTATGCGGGTGATGAAGACGTAAAAGTTAGATGTATGGGAATTACAGTATGCGTGTGATGAAGACTTAAATGGTAGATGTATGGGCATTAAAGTATGCGGGTGATGTAGACTTAAATGACAGATGTATGTGCATTACAGTATGCGGGTGATGTAGAGGTAAATGACAGATGTATGTGCATTACAGTATGCGGGTGATGAAGACTTAGATGCCAGATGTCTGTGCATTACAGTATGCGTGTGATGTAGACTTAAATGACAGATGTATGTGCATGACAGTATGCAAGAGATGAAGACTTAAATGTCAGATGTATGTGCATTACAGTATGCGGGTGATGAAGACTTACATTTCAGATGTATTGGCAATACACTATGCGGGTAATGCAGACTTACATGCCAGATGTATGTGCATTACAGTATGCGAGTGATGAAGACTTACATGCCAGATGTATGTGCATGACAGTATGCAAGAGATGAAGACTTAAATGTCAGATGTATGTGCATTACAGTATGCGGGTGATGAAGACTTAAATGTCAGATGTATGTGCATTACAGTATGCGGGAGATGAAGCCTGCAATGTCAGATGTATGTGCATTACAATATGCGGGTGATGAAGAACTGAATGCCAGATGTATTTGCATTACATTATGCGGCTGATGAAGACTTAAATGTCAGATGTATGTACATTACAATAGGCGGGTGATGAAGACTTCAATGACTGATGTATGTGCATTACAGTATGTGGGTGATGAAGACTTTGTTGTCAGATGTATGTGAATTACAGTATGCGGGTGATGAAGAATTAAATATCAGATTATGTGCATTACAGTATGCGGTTGATGAAGACTTAAATGTCAGATGTATGTGCATTACAATATGCGGGTGATGACGACTTAAATGTCAGATATATATGCATTACAGTATGCGGGTGATGAAGACTTAAATGTCAGATGTATGTGCATTACAGTATGCGCGTGATGAAGAATTAAATGGCAGATTTATGTGCATTACCGTATACGGGTGATGTAGACTTAAATGACAGATGTATGTGCATTACAGTATGTCGGTGATGACGAGTTAGATATCAGATGTCTGTGCATTACAGTATGCAGGTGATGACGACTTAAATGTCCGATGTATATGCATTACAGTATGCGGGTGATGAAGACTTACATGTCAGATGTATGTGCTTTACAGTATGCGGGTGATGAAGACTTAGCTGTCAAATGTCTGTGCGTTACAATATGCGGGTGATGAAGACTTAAATGTCAGATGTATGTGCATTACAGTATGCATGTGATGAAGACTTAAATGTCAGATGTATGTGCATTACAATCTGCGGGTGATGAACACTTAAATGTCTGATGTATGTGCATTACAGTATGCGGGTGATGAGGACTTAAATGTCAGATGTATGTCCATTACAATATGTGGGTGATGAAGACCTAAATGCCAGATGTATGTGAATTACAGTATGCGAGTGATGAAGACTGAAATGTCAGATGCATGTGCATTACAGTTCGCTGGTGATGAAGACTTAGATGTTAGATGTCTGTGCATTACCGTATGCGGGTGATGAAGACGTAAAAGTTAGATGTATGGGAATTACAGTATGCGTGTGATGAAGACTTAAATGGTAGATGTATGGGCATTAAAGTATGCGGGTGATGTAGACTTAAATGACAGATGTATGTGCATTACAGTATGCGGGTGATGTAGAGGTAAATGACAGATGTATGTGCATTACAGTATGCGGGTGATGAAGACTTAGATGCCAGATGTCTGTGCATTACAGTATGCGTGTGATGAAGACTTAAATGTCAGATGTATGTGCATTACAGTATGCGGGTGATGAAGACTTACATTTCAGATGTATTGGCAATACACTATGCGGGTAATGCAGACTTACATGCCAGATGTATGTGCATTACAGTATGCGAGTGATGAAGACTTACATGCCAGATGTATTTGCATTACATTATTCGGCTGATGAAGACTTAAATGTCAGATGTATGTACATTACAATAGGCGGGTGATGAAGATTAAATGTCAGATGTATGTGCATTACAGTATGCGGGTGATGAAGACTTAAATGGCTGATTTATGTGAATTACAGTATGCGGGTGATGAAGACTTAAATAACAGATGTACGTGCATTATATTATGTCGGTGATGAAGAGTTAGATGTCAGATGTCTGTGCATTACAGTATGTGGGTGATGAAGAGTTAAATGTCAGATGTATGTGCATTACAGTATGCGGGTGATGATGACTTAAATGTCAAATGTATGTTCGTTACAATATGCAGGTGATGAAGACTTAAATGTCAAATGTATGTGCAGTACAGTATGCGGGTGGTGAAGACTTAAATGTCAGATGTATGTGCATCACAATATGCGGCTGATGACGATTTAAATGGCAGATGTATGTGGATTACAGTATGCGAGTGATGAAGACTTACAGGGCAGATGCATGTGCATTACAG
>JAVVLW010003205.1:0-23000 GCA_034401795.1 Chaetoderma sp. LZ-2023a | reverse complement strand
TAATGAAGAACTAAATGCCAGATGTATGTGCATTACAGTATGCGAGTGATGAAGACTAAAATGGCAGATGTATGTGCATTACAGTATGCGGGTGATGAGACTTAAATGCCAGATGTATGTGCATTGCAGTATGCGGGTGATGACGACTTAAATGGCAGATGTATGTGCATTACAGTATGCGGGTGATGAAGAATTAAATGTTAGATGTATGTGCATTACAGTATGCCAGTGATGAAGACCGAAATGCCAGATGTATGTGCATCACAATATGCGCCTGATGACGACTTAAATGGCAGATGTGTGTGCATTAAATTATGCGAGTGATGAAGACTTACATGGCAGATGTATGTGCATTACAGTATGCAAGTGATGAAGACTTAAATTTCAGATGTATGTGCATTACAGTATGCGGGTGATGAAGCCTTCAATGTCAGATGTATGTGCATTACAGTATGCGGGTGATGAAGACTTAAATGTCAGATGTATGTGCATTAAAATATGCGAGTGATGAATACTTAAATCTCTGATGTATGTGCATTAGAGTATGTGGGTAATGAAGACTTAAATGTCAGATGTCTGTGCATTACAGTATGCGGGTGATGAAGACTTAAATGTTAGATGTATGTGAATTACAGTCTGCGTGTGATGAAGACTTAAATGGCAGATGTATGTGCATTAAAGTATGCAGGTTATGAAGACGTAGATGTCAGATGTCTGTGCATTACAGTATGCGGGTGATGAAGACTTAAATGTCAGATGTATGTGCATTACAGCATGCGGGTGATGAAGACTTAAATGTCAGATGTATGTGCAATACACTATGCGGGTAATGCAGACTTACATGTCAGATGTATGTGCATTACAGTATGCGGGTAATGAAGACCTAAATGCCAGATGTATGTGCATTACAGTATGCGGGTGATGAAGACTTAAATGTCAGATGTATGTGTATTACAGTATGCGAGTGATGAAGACTGAAATGGCAGATGTATGTGCATTACAGTGTGCGAGTGATGAAGACTTACATGCCAGAAGTATGTGCATTACAGTATGCAAGAGATGAAGATTTAAATGGTAGATGTATGTGCATTACAGTATGCGGGTGGTGAAGACTTAAATGTCAGATGTATGGGCAATACAGTATGCGGGTGATGAAGACTTAAATGTCAAATGTATGTTCGTTACAATATGCGGGTGATGAAGACTTAAATGTCAGATGTATGTGCATTACAGTATGCGAGTGATGAAGACTGAAATGGCAGATGTATGTGCATTACAGTATGCGGGTGGTGAAGACTTAAATGCCAGATGTATGTGCATCACAATATGCGGCTGATGACGACTTAGATGGCAAATGTATGTGCATTACAGTATGCAAGTGATGAAGACTTAAATGTCAGATGTATGTGCATTACAGTATGCGGGTGATGAAGCCTTCAATGTCAGCTGTATGTGCATTACAGTATGCGGGTGAAGAAGACTTAAATGTCAGATGTATGTGCATTAAAGTATGCGAGTGATGAAGACTTACATGGCAGATGTATGTGCATTACATTATGCAAGTGATGTAGCCTTAAATGTCTGATGTATGTGCATTACAGTATGCGGGTGATGACGCCTTCAATGTCAGATGTATGTGCATTACAGTATGCGGGTGATGAAGACTTAATTGTCAGATGTATGTGCATTAAAATATGCGGGTGATGAAGACTTACATCTCTGATGTATGTGCATTAGAGTATGCGGGTAATGAAGACTTAAATGTCAGATATCTGTGCATTACAGTATGCGGGTGATGAAGATTTAAATGTTAGATGTATGTGAATTACAGTATGCCTGTAATGAAGACATAAATGTCAGATGTATGTGCATTACAATCTGCGCGTGATGAAGACTTAAATGTCTGATGTATGTGCATTATAGTATGGGGGTGATGAGGACTTAAATGTCAGATGTATGTGCATTACAATATGTGGGTGATGAAGACCTAAATGCCAGATGTATGTGCATTACAGTTAGCCGGTGATGAAGACTTAGATGTCAGATGTCTGTGCATTACAGTATGCGGGTGATGAAGACTTAAATGTCAGATGTATGTGCATTAAAGTATGCGAGTGATGAAGACTTACATGGAAGATGTATATGCATTACATTATGCAAGTGATGTAGCCTTAAATGTCAGATGTATGTGCATTACAGTATGCGGGTGATGACGCCTTCAATGTCAGATGTATGTGCATTACAGTATGCGAGTGATGAAGACTTAAATGTCAGATGTATGTGCATTAAAATATGCGGGTGATGAAGACTTAAATCTCTGATGTATGTGCATTAGAGTATGCGGGTAATGAAGACTTAAATGTCAGATGTCTGTGCATTACAGTATGCGGGTGATGAAGACTTAAATGTCAGATGTCTGTGCATTACAGTATGCGGGTGATGAAGATTTAAATGTTAGATGTATGTGAATTACAGTATGCCTGTGATGAAGACATAAATGGCAGATGTATGTGCATTACAATATGCAAGTTATGAAGACTTAAATGTCAGATGTATGTGCATTACAGTATGCAGGTTATGAAGACGTAGATGCCAGATGTCTGTGCATTACAGTATGCGGCTGTTGAAGACTTAAATATCAGATGTATGTGCATTACAGTATGCGGGTGATGTATACTTAAATAACAGATGTATGTGCATTACAGTATGCCGGTGATGAAGACTTAAATGTCAGATGTACGTGCAATACACTATGCGGGAAATGCAGACTTACATGTCAGATGTATGTGCATTACAGTATGCGAATAATGAAGATTTAAATGTTAGATGTATGTGAATTACAGTATGCGTGTGATGAAGACTTAAATGGCAGACGTATGTGCATTAAAGTATGCGGGTGATGTAGACTTAAATGACAGATGTATGTGCATTACAGTATGCAGGTTATGAAGACGTAGATGTCAGATGTCTGTGCATTACAGTATGCGGGTGATGAAGACTTAAATGTCAAATGTATGTTCGTTACAATATGCGGGTGATGAAGACTTAAAAGTCAGATGTATGTGCATTACAGTATGCGAGTGATGAAGACTGAAATGGCAGATGTATGTGCATTACAGTATGCGGGTGGTGAAGACTTAAATACCAGATGTATGTGCATCACAATATGCGGCTGATGACGACTTAAATGGCAAATGTATGTGCATTACAGTATGCAAGTGATGAAGACTTAAATGTCAGATGTATGTGCATTACAGTATGCGGGTGATGAAGCCTTCAATGTCAGATGTATGTGCATTACAGTATGCGAGTGATGAAGACTTACATGGAAGATGTATATGCATTACATTATGCAAGTGATGTAGCCTTAAATGTCAGATGTATGTGCATTACAGTATGCGGGTGATGACGCCTTCAATGTCAGATGTATGTGCATTACAGTATGCGAGTGATGAAGACTTAAATGTCAGATGTATGTGCATTAAAATATGCGGGTGATGAAGACTTAAATCTCTGATGTATGTGCATTAGAGTATGCGGGTAATGAAGACTTAAATGTCAGATGTCTGTGCATTACAGTATGCGGGTGATGAAGACTTAAATGTCAGATGTCTGTGCATTACAGTATGCGGGTGATGAAGATTTAAATGTTAGATGTATGTGAATTACAGTATGCCTGTGATGAAGACATAAATGGCAGATGTATGTGCATTACAATATGCAAGTTATGAAGACTTAAATGTCAGATGTATGTGCATTACAGTATGCAGGTTATGAAGACGTAGATGCCAGATGTATGTGCATTACAGTATGCGGCTGTTGAAGACTTAAATATCAGATGTATGTGCATTACAGTATGCGGGTGATGTAGACTTAAATAACAGATGTATGTGCATTACAGTATGCGGGTGATGAAGACTTAAATGTCAGATGTACGTGCAATACACTATGCGGGAAATGCAGACTTACATGTCAGATGTATGTGCATTACAGTATGCGAATAATGAAGATTTAAATGTTAGATGTATGTGAATTACAGTATGCGTGTGATGAAGACTTAAATGGCAGACGTATGTGCATTAAAGTATGCGGGTGATGTAGACTTAAATGACAGATGTATGTGCATTACAGTATGCAGGTTATGAAGACGTAGATGTCAGATGTCTGTGCATTACAGTATGCGGGTGATGAAGACTTAAATGTCAAATGTATGTTCGTTACAATATGCGGGTGATGAAGACTTAAAAGTCAGATGTATGTGCATTACAGTATGCGAGTGATGAAGACTGAAATGGCAGATGTATGTGCATTACAGTATGCGGGTGGTTAAGACTTAAATACCAGATGTATGTGCATCACAATATGCGGCTGATGACGACTTAAATGGCAAATGTATGTGCATTACAGTATGCAAGTGATGAAGACTTAAATGTCAGATGTATGTGCATTACAGTATGCGGGTGATGAAGCCTTCAATGTCAGATGTATGTGCATTACAGTATGTGGGTGATGAAGACTTAAATGTCAGATGTATGTGCATTAAAGTATGCGAGTGATGAAGACTTACATGGCAGATGTATGTGCATTACAGTATGCCGGTGATGAAGAGATAGATTTCAGATGTCTGTGCATTACAGTATGCAGGTTATGAAGACGTAGATGTCAGATGTCTGTGCATTACAGTATGCGGGTGATGAAGACTTAAATGTCAGATGTATGTGCATTACAGTATGCGGGTGATGAAGACTTAAATGTCAGATGTATGTGCAATACACCATGCGGGTAATGCAGACTTACATGTCAGATGTATGTGCATTACAGTATGCGGGTAATGAAGACCTAAATGCCAGATGTATGTGCATTACAGTATGCGAGTAATGAAGACTAAAATCACAGATGTATGTGCATTACAGTATGCGGGTGATGAGACTTAAATGGCAGATGTATGTGCATTACAGTATGCAAGTGATGAAGACTTAAATGTCAGATGTATGTGCATTACAGTATGCTGGTGATTAATACTTAAATGTCAGATGTATGTGCATTACAGTATGCGAGTGATGAAGACTTACATGGCAGATGCATGTGCATTAAAGTATGCGAGTGATGAAGACCTAAATGTCAGATGTATGTGCAATACAGTATGTGGGTGATGAAGCCTTCGATGTCAGATGTATGTGCATTACAGTATGCGGGTGATGAAGACCTAAATGGTAGAAGTATGTGCATTACAGTATGCAGGTTATGAAGACTTAAATGTCAGATGTATGTGCATTACAATCTGCGGGTGATGAAGACTTAAATGTCTGATGTATGTGCATTACAGTATGCGGGGGATGAAGATTTAGATGTCAGATGTATGTGCATTACTGTATGCGGGTGATGAAGACTTAAATGTCAGATGTATGTGCATTACAGTATGCGGGTGATGAAGACTTACATGGCAGATGTATGTGCATTACAGTATGCAAGTGATGAAGACCTAAATGTCAGATGTATGTGCATTACAATCTGCGCATGATGAAGACTTAAATGTCTGATGTATGTGCATTATAGTATGGGGGTGATGAGGACTTAAATGTCAGATGTATGTGCATTACAATATGTGGGTGATGAAGACCTAAATGCCAGATGTATGTGCATTACAGTATGCGAGTGAGGCAGACTGAAATGTCAGATGCATGTGCATTACAGTTCGCCGGTGATGAAGACTTAGATGTCAGATGTCTGTGCATTACAGTATGCGGGTGATGAAGACTTAAATGTCAGATGTATGTGCATTAAAGTATGCGAGTGATGAAGACTTACATGGAAGATGTATATGCATTACATTATGCAAGAGATGAAGATTTAAATGGTAGATGTATTTGCATTACAGTATGCGGGTGGTGAAGACTTAAATGTCAGATGTATGGGCAATACAGTATGCGGGTGATGAAGACTTAAATGTCAAATGTATGTTCGTTACAATATGCGGGTGATGAAGACTTAAATGTCAGATGTATGTGCATTACAGTATGCGAGTGATGAAGACTGAAATGGCAGATGTATGTGCATTACAGTATGCGGGTGGTGAAGACTTAAATGCCAGATGTATGTGCATCACAATATGCGGCTGATGACGACTTAGATGGCAAATGTATGTGCATTACAGTATGCAAGTGATGAAGACTTAAATGTCAGATGTATGTGCATTACAGTATGCGGGTGATGAAGCCTTCAATGTCAGCTGTATGTGCATTACAGTATGCGGGTGAAGAAGACTTAAATGTCAGATGTATGTGCATTAAAGTATGCGAGTGATGAAGACTTACATGGCAGATGTATGTGCATTACATTATGCAAGTGATGTAGCCTTAAATGTCAGATGTATGTGCATTACAGTATGCGGGTGATGACGCCTTCAATGTCAGATGTATGTGCATTACAGTATGCGGGTGATGAAGACTTAATTGTCAGATGTATGTGCATTAAAATATGCGGGTGATGAAGACTTACATCTCTGATGTATGTGCATTAGAGTATGCGGGTAATGAAGACTTAAATGTCAGATGTCTGTGCATTACAGTATGCGGGTGATGAAGATTTAAATGTTAGATGTATGTGAATTACAGTATGCCTGTGATGAAGACATAAATGTCAGATGTATGTGCATTACAATCTGCGCGTGATGAAGACTTAAATGTCTGATGTATGTGCATTATAGTATGGGGGTGATGAGGACTTAAATGTCAGATGTATGTGCATTACAATATGTGGGTGATGAAGACCTAAATGCCAGATGTATGTGCATTACAGTTCGCCGGTGATGAAGACTTAGATGTCAGATGTCTGTGCATTACAGTATGCGGGTGATGAAGACTTAAATGTCAGATGTATGTGCATTAAAGTATGCGAGTGATGAAGACTTACATGGAAGATGTATATGCATTACATTATGCAAGTGATGTAGCCTTAAATGTCAGATGTATGTGCATTACAGTATGCGGGTGATGACGCCTTCAATGTCAGATGTATGTGCATTACAGTATGCGAGTGATGAAGACTTAAATGTCAGATGTATGTGCATTAAAATATGCGGGTGATGAAGACTTAAATCTCTGATGTATGTGCATTAGAGTATGCGGGTAATGAAGACTTAAATGTCAGATGTCTGTGCATTACAGTATGCGGGTGATGAAGACTTAAATGTCAGATGTCTGTGCATTACAGTATGCGGGTGATGAAGATTTAAATGTTAGATGTATGTGAATTACAGTATGCCTGTGATGAAGACATAAATGGCAGATGTATGTGCATTACAATATGCAAGTTATGAAGACTTAAATGTCAGATGTATGTGCATTACAGTATGCAGGTTATGAAGACGTAGATGCCAGATGTCTGTGCATTACAGTATGCGGCTGTTGAAGACTTAACTATCAGATGTATGTGCATTACAGTATGCGGGTGATGTAGACTTAAATAACAGATGTATGTGCATTACAGTATGCCGGTGATGAAGACTTAAATGTCAGATGTACGTGCAATACACTATGCGGGAAATGCAGACTTACATGTCAGATGTATGTGCATTACAGTATGCGAATAATGAAGATTTAAATGTTAGATGTATGTGAATTACAGTATGCGTGTGATGAAGACTTAAATGGCAGACGTATGTGCATTAAAGTATGCGGGTGATGTAGACTTAAATGACAGATGTATGTGCATTACAGTATGCAGGTTATGAAGACGTAGATGTCAGATGTCTGTGCATTACAGTATGCGGGTGATGAAGACTTAAATGTCAAATGTATGTTCGTTACAATATGCGGGTGATGAAGACTTAAAAGTCAGATGTATGTGCATTACAGTATGCGAGTGATGAAGACTGAAATGGCAGATGTATGTGCATTACAGTATGCGGGTGATGAAGCCTTCAATGTCAGATGTATGTGCATTACAGTATGTGGGTGATGAAGACTTAAATGTCAGATGTATGTGCATTAAAGTATGCGAGTGATGAAGACTTACATGGCAGATGTATGTGCATTACAGTATGCCGGTGATGAAGAGATAGATTTCAGATGTCTGTGCATTACAGTATGCAGGTTATGAAGACGTAGATGTCAGATGTCTGTGCATTACAGTATGCGGGTGATGAAGACTTAAATGTCAGATGTATGTGCATTACAGTATGCGGGTGATGAAGACTTAAATGTCAGATGTATGTGCAATACACCATGCGGGTAATGCAGACTTACATGTCAGATGTATGTGCATTACAGTATGCGGGTAATGAAGACCTAAATGCCAGATGTATGTGCATTACAGTATGCGAGTAATGAAGACTAAAATCACAGATGTATGTGCATTACAGTATGCGGGTGATGAGACTTAAATGGCCGATGTATGTGCATTACAGTATGCAAGTGATGAAGACTTAAATGTCAGATGTATGTGCATTACAGTATGCTGGTGATTAATACTTAAATGTCAGATGTATGTGCATTACAGTATGCGAGTGATGAAGACTTACATGGCAGATGCATGTGCATTAAAGTATGCGAGTGATGAAGACCTAAATGTCAGATGTATGTGCAATACAGTATGTGGGTGATGAAGCCTTCGATGTCAGATGTATGTGCATTACAGTATGCGGGTGATGAAGACCTAAATGGTAGAAGTATGTGCATTACAGTATGCAGGTTATGAAGACTTAAATGTGAGATGTATGTGCATTACAATCTGCGGGTGATGAAGACTTAAATGTCTGATGTATGTGCATTACAGTATGCGGGGGATGAAGATTTAGATGTCAGATGTATGTGCATTACTGTATGCGGGTGATGAAGACTTAAATGTATGATGCATGTGCATTACAGTATGCGGGTGATGAAGACTTACATGGCAGATGTATGTGCATTACAGTATGCAAGTGATGAAGACCTAAATGTCAGATGTATGTGCATTACAATCTGCGCGTGATGAAGACTTAAATGTCTGATGTATGTGCATTATAGTATGGGGGTGATGAGGACTTAAATGTCAGATGTATGTGCATTACAATATGTGGGTGATGAAGACCTAAATGCCAGATGTATGTGCATTACAGTATGCGAGTGAGGCAGACTGAAATCTCAGATGCATGTGCATTACAGTTCGCCGGTGATGAAGACTTAGATGTCAGATGTCTGTGCATTACAGTATGCGGGTGATGAAGACTTAAATGTCAGATGTATGTGCATTAAAGTATGCGAGTGATGAAGACTTACATGGAAGATGTATATGCATTACATTATGCAAGTGATGTAGCCTTAAATGTCAGATGTATGTGCATTACAGTATGCGGGTGATGACGCCTTCAATGTCAGATGTATGTGCATTACAGTATGCGAGTGATGAAGACTTAAATGTCAGATGTATGTGCATTAAAATATGCGGGTGATGAAGACTTAAATCTCTGATGTATGTGCATTAGAGTATGCGGGTAATGAAGACTTAAATGTCAGATGTCTGTGCATTACAGTATGCGGGTGATGAAGACTTAAATGTCAGATGTCTGTGCATTACAGTATGCGGGTGATGAAGATTTAAATGTTAGATGTATGTGAATTACAGTATGCCTGTGATGAAGACATAAATGGCAGATGTATGTGCATTACAATATGCAAGTTATGAAGACTTAAATGTCAGATGTATGTGCATTACAGTATGCGGGTGATGTAGACTTAAATGACAGATGTATGTGCATTACATTATGCCGGTGATGAAGAGTTAGATGTCAGATGTCTGTGCATTACAGTATGCAGGTTATGAAGACGTAGATGCCAGATGTCTGTGCATTACAGTATGCGGGTGATGAAGACTTAAATGTCAGATGTACGTGCAATACACTATGCGGGAAATGCAGACTTACATGTCAGATGTATGTGCATTACAGTATGCGGATAATGAAGATTTAAATGTTAGATGTATGTGCATTAAAGTATGCGGGTGATGTAGACTTAAATGACAGATGTATGTGCATTACAGTATGCAGGTTATGAAGACGTAGATGTCAGATGTCTGTGCATTACAGTATGCGGGTGATGAAGACTTAAATGTCAAATGTATGTTCGTAACAATATGCGGGTGATGAAGACTTAAAAGTCAGATGTATGTGCATTACAGTATGCGAGTGATGAAGACTGAAATGGCATATGTATGTGCATTACAGTATGCGGGTGGTGAAGACTTAAATACCAGATGTATGTGCATCACAATATGTGGCTGATGACGACTTAAATGGCAAATGTATGTGCATTACAGTATGCAAGTGATGAAGACTTAAATGTCAGATGTATGTGCATTATAGTATGCGGGTGATGAAGCCTTCAATGTCAGATGTATGTGCATTACAGTATGCGGGTGATGAAGACTTAAATGTCAGATGTATGTGCATTAAAGTATGCGAGTGATGAAGACTTACATGGCAGATGTATGTGCATTGCAGTATGCCGGTGATGAAGAGATAGATTTCAGATGTCTGTTCATTACAGTATGCAGGTTATGAAGACGTAGATGTCAGATGTCTGTGCATTACAGTATGCGGGTGATGAAGACTTAAATGTCAGATGTATGTGCAATACACCATGCGGGTAATGCAGACTTACATGTCAGATGTATGTGCATTACAGTATGCGGGTAATGAAGACCTAAATGCCAGATGTATGTGCATTACAGTATGCGAGTAATGAAGACTAAAATCACAGATGTATGTGCATTACGGTATGCGGGTGATGAGACTTAAATGGCAGATGTATGTGCATTACAGTGTGCGAGTGATGAAGAGTTACATGTCAGATGTATGTGCATTACATTATGCTGGTGATGAATACGTAAATGTCAGATGTATGTGCATTACAGTATGCGAGTGATGAAGACTTACATGGCAGATGCATGTGCTTTAAAGTATGCGAGTGATGAAGACCTAAATGTCAGATGTATGTGCAATACAGTATGTGGGTGATGAAGCCTTCGATGTCAGATGTATGTGCATTACAGTATGCGGGTGATGAAGACCTAAATGGTAGAACTATGTGCATTACAGTATGCAGGTTATGAAGACTTAAATGTCAGATGTATGTGCATTACAATCTGCGGGTGATGAAGACTTAAATGTCTGATGTATGTGCATTACAGTATGCGGGGGATGAGGACTTAGATGTCAGATGTATGTGCATTACAGTATGCGGGTGATGAAGATTTAGATGTCAGATGTATGTGCATTACTGTATGCGGGTGATGAAGACTTAAATGTCAGATGTATGTGCATTACATTATGCGGGTGATGAAGACTTAAATGTATGATGTATGTGCATTACAGTATGCGGGTGATGAAGATTTACATGGCAGATGTATGTGCATTACAGTATGCAAGTGATGAAGACCTAAATGTCAGATGTATGTGCATTACAATCTGCGCATGATGAAGACTTAAATGTCTGATGTATGTGCATTATAGTATGGGGGTGATGAGGACATAAATGTCAGATGTATGTGCATTACAATATGTGGGTGATGAAGACCTAAATGCCAGATGTATGTGCATTACAGTATGCGAGTGAGGCAGACTGAAATGTCAGATGCATGTGCATTACAGTTCGCCGGTGATGAAGACTTAAATGGCAGATGTATGTGCATTAAAGTATGCGGGTGATGTAGACTTAAATGACAGATGTATGTGCATTACAGTATGCCGGTGATGAAGAGTTAGATGTCAGATGTCTGTGCATTACAGTATGCAGGTTATGAAGACGTAGATGCCAGATGTCTGTGCATTACAGTATGCGGGTGATGAAGACTTAAATGTCAAATGTATGTGCATTACAGTATGCGGGTGATGTAGACTTAAATGTCAGATGTATGTGCAATACACTATGCGGGTAAAACAGACTTACATGTCAGATGTATGTGCATTGCAGTATGCGGGTTATGACGACTTAAATGGCAGATGTATGTGCATTACAGTATGCGAGTGATTAAGACTTACATGCCAGATGTATGTGCATTACAGTATGCAAGAGATGAAGACTTAAATGTCAGATGTATGTGCATTACACATTGCGGGTGATGAAGCCTGCAATGTCAGATTTATGTGCATTACAATATGCGGGTGATGAAGACCTAAATGCCAGATGTCTGGGCATTACAGTATGCGACTGATCAAGACTTAAATGTCAGATGTATGTGCATTACAATATGCGGGTGATGAAGACTTAAATGGCAGATGTATGTGCATTACAGTATACGGGAGATGTAGACTTAAATGACAGATGTATGTGCATTACAGTATGCAGGTGATGAAGACTTAGATGTCAGATGTCTGTGCATTACAGTATGCGTGTGATGAAGACTTAAATGTCAGATGTATGTGCATTACAGTATGCGAGTGATGAAGACTGAAATGGCAGATGTATGTGCATTACAGTATGCGGGTGGTGAAGACTTAAATGCCAGATGTATGTGCATCACAATATGCGGCTGATGACGACTTAAATGGCAGATGTATGTGCGTTACAGTATGCGAGTGATGAAGACTTAAATGGCAGATGTATGTGCATTACAGTATGCGAGTGATGAAGACTGAAATGGCAGATGTATGTGCATTACAGTATGCGGGTGGTGAAGACTTAAATGCCAGATATATGGGCATCACAATATGCGGCTGATGACGACTTAAATGGCAGATGTATGTGCAATACAGTATGCGGATGATGAAGAGTTAAATGTCAAATGTATGTTCGTTACAATATGCGGGTGATGAAGAATTAAATGTCAAATGTATGTGCATTACAGTATGCGAGTGATGAAGTCTTACATGGCAGATGAATGTGCATTACATCATGCAAGTGATGAAGACTTAAATATCAGATGTATGTGCATTACAGTATGTGGGTGATGAAGCCTTCAATGTCAGACGTATGTGCATTACAGTATGCGGGTGATGAAGACTTAAATGTCAGATGTATGTGCATTAAAATCTGCGGGTGATGAATACTTAAATGTCAGATGTATGTGCATCACAGTCTGCGAGTGATGAAGACTTACATGGCAGATGTATGTGCATTGCAGTATGCCGGTGATGAAGAGATAGATTTCAGATGTCTGTTCATTACAGTATGCAGGTTATGAAGACGTAGATGTCAGATGTCTGTGCATTACAGTATGCGGGTGATGAAGACTTAAATGTCAGATGTATGTGCAATACACCATGCGGGTAATGCAGACTTACATGTCAGATGTATGTGCATTACAGTATGCGGGTAATGAAGACCTAAATGCCAGATGTATGTGCATTACAGTATGCGAGTAATGAAGACTAAAATCACAGATGTATGTGCATTACGGTATGCGGGTGATGAGACTTAAATGGCAGATGTATGTGCATTACAGTGTGCGAGTGATGAAGAGTTACATGTCAGATGTATGTGCATTACATTATGCTGGTGATGAATACGTAAATGTCAGATGTATGTGCATTACAGTATGCGAGTGATGAAGACTTACATGGCAGATGCATGTGCTTTAAAGTATGCGAGTGATGAAGACCTAAATGTCAGATGTATGTGCAATACAGTATGTGGGTGATGAAGCCTTCGATGTCAGATGTATGTGCATTACAGTATGCGGGTGATGAAGACCTAAATGGTAGAAGTATGTGCATTACAGTATGCAGGTTATGAAGACTTAAATGTCAGATGTATGTGCATTACAATCTGCGGGTGATGAAGACTTAAATGTCTGATGTATGTGCATTACAGTATGCGGGGGATGAGGACTTAGATGTCAGATGTATGTGCATTACAGTATGCGGGTGATGAAGATTTAGATGTCAGATGTATGTGCATTACTGTATGCGGGTGATGAAGACTTAAATGTCAGATGTATGTGCATTACATTATGCGGGTGATGAAGACTTAAATGTATGATGTATGTGCATTACAGTATGCGGGTGATGAAGATTTACATGGCAGATGTATGTGCATTACAGTATGCAAGTGATGAAGACCTAAATGTCAGATGTATGTGCATTACAATCTGCGCATGATGAAGACTTAAATGTCTGATGTATGTGCATTATAGTATGGGGGTGATGAGGACATAAATGTCAGATGTATGTGCATTACAATATGTGGGTGATGAAGACCTAAATGCCAGATGTATGTGCATTACAGTATGCGAGTGAGGCAGACTGAAATGTCAGATGCATGTGCATTACAGTTCGCCGGTGATGAAGACTTAAATGGCAGATGTATGTGCATTAAAGTATGCGGGTGATGTAGACTTAAATGACAGATGTATGTGCATTACAGTATGCCGGTGATGAAGAGTTAGATGTCAGATGTCTGTGCATTACAGTATGCAGGTTATGAAGACGTAGATGCCAGATGTCTGTGCATTACAGTATGCGGGTGATGAAGACTTAAATGTCAAATGTATGTGCATTACAGTATGCGGATGATGTAGACTTAAATGTCAGATGTATGTGCAATAGACTATGCGGGTAAAACAGACTTACATGTCAGATGTATGTGCATTGCAGTATGCGGGTGATGACGACTTAAATGGCAGATGTATGTGCATTACAGTATGCGAGTGATTAAGACTTACATGCCAGATGTATGTGCATTACAGTATGCAAGAGATGAAGACTTAAATGTCAGATGTATGTGCATTACACATTGCGGGTGATGAAGCCTGCAATGTCAGATTTATGTGCATTACAATATGCGGGTGATGAAGACCTAAATGCCAGATGTCTGGGCATTACAGTATGCGACTGATCAAGACTTAAATGTCAGATGTATGTGCATTACAATATGCGGGTGATGAAGACTTAAATGGCAGATGTATGTGCATTACAGTATACGGGAGATGTAGACTTAAATGACAGATGTATGTGCATTACAGTATGCAGGTGATGAAGACTTAGATGTCAGATGTCTGTGCATTACAGTATGCGTGTGATGAAGACATAAATGTCAGATGTATGTGCATTACAGTATGCGAGTGATGAAGACTGAAATGGCAGATGTATGTGCATTACAGTATGCGGGTGGTGAAGACTTAAATGCCAGATGTATGTGCATCACAATATGCGGCTGATGACGACTTAAATGGCAGATGTATGTGCGTTACAGTATGCGAGTGATGAAGACTTAAATGGCAGATGTATGTGCATTACAGTATGCGAGTGATGAAGACTGAAATGGCAGATGTATGTGCATTACAGTATGCGGGTGGTGAAGACTTAAATGCCAGATATATGGGCATCACAATATGCGGCTGATGACGACTTAAATGGCAGATGTATGTGCAATACAGTATGCGGATGATGAAGAGTTAAATGTCAAATGTATGTTCGTTACAATATGCGGGTGATGAAGAATTAAATGTCAAATGTATGTGCATTACAGTATGCGAGTGATGAAGTCTTACATGGCAGATGAATGTGCATTACATCATGCAAGTGATGAAGACTTAAATATCAGATGTATGTGCATTACAGTATGTGGGTGATGAAGCCTTCAATGTCAGACGTATGTGCATTACAGTATGCGGGTGATGAAGACTTAAATGTCAGATGTATGTGCATTAAAATCTGCGGGTGATGAATACTTAAATGTCAGATGTATGTGCATCACAGTCTGCGAGTGATGAAGACTTACCTGGCAGATGTATGTGCATTACAGTATGCAAGTGATGAAAACTTAAATGTCAGATGTATGTGCATTACGGTATGCGGGTGATGAAGCCTTCAATGTCAGATGTATGTGCATTACAGTATGCGGGTGATGAAGACTTAAATGTCAGATGTATGTGCATTAAAATATGCGGATGATGAAGACTTAAATGTCAGATGTATGTGCATCACAGTATGCGAGTGATGAAGACTGAAATGGCAGATGTATGTGCATTACAGTATGCGGGTGATGTGGACTTAAATGTTAGATGTATGTGCATCACAATATGCGGCTGATGACGACTTAGATGGCAAATGTATGTGCATTACAGTATGCAAGTGATGAAGACTTAAATGTCAGATGTATGTGCATTACAGTATGCGGGTGATGAAGCCTTCAATGTCAGATGTATGTGCATTACAGTATGCGGGTGATGAAGACTTAAATGTCAGATGTATGTGCATTAAAGTATGCGAGTGATGAAGACTTACATGGCAGATGTATGTGCATTACATTATGAAAGTGATGTAGCCTTAAATGTCAGATGTATGTGCATTACAGTATGCGGGTGATGAAGCCTTCAATGTCAGATGTATGTGCATTACAGTATGCGTGTGATGAAGACTTAAATGTCAGATGTATCTGCATTAAAATATGCGGGTGATGAAGACTTAAATCTCTGATGTATATGCATTAGAGTATGCGGGTAATGATGACTTAAATGTCAGATGTCTGTGCATTACAGTATGCGGGTGATGAAGACATAAATGGCAGATGTATGTGCATTACAATATGCAAGTTATGAAGACTTAAATGTCAGATGTATGTGCATTACAGTATGCGGGTGATGTAGACTTAAATGTCAGATGTATGTGCATCACAATATGCGGGTGATGTAGACTTAAATAACAGATGTATGTGCATTACAGTATGCCGGTGATGAAGACTTAAATGTCAGATGTACGTGCAATACACTATGTGGGAAATGCAGACTTACATGTCAGATGTATGTGCATTACAGTATGCGGATAATGAAGATTTAAATGTTAGATGTATGTGAATTACAGTATGCGTGTGATGAAGACTTAAATGGCAGACGTATGTGCATTAAAATATGCGGGTGATGTAGACTTAAATGACAGATGTATGTGCATTACAGTATGCCGGTGATGAAGAGATAGATGTCAGATGTCTGTGCATTACAGTATGCGGGTGATGAAGACTTAAATGTCAAATGTATGTTCGTTACAATATGCGGGTGATGAAGACTTAAAAGTCAGATGTATGTGCATTACAGTATGCGAGTGATGAAGACTGAAATGGCAGATGTATGTGCATTACAGTATGCGGGAGGTGAAGACTTAAATACCAGATGTATGTGCATCACAATATGCGGCTGATGACGACTTAAATGTCAGATGTATGTGCATTAAAGTATGCGAGTGATGAAGACTTACATGGCAGATGTATGTGCATTACAGTATGCCGGTGATGAAGAGATAGATTTCAGATGTCTGTGCATTACAGTATGCAGGTTATGAAGACGTAGATGTCAGATGTCTGTGCATTACAGTATGCGGGTGATGAAGACTTAAATGTCAGATGTATGTGCATTACAGTATGCGGGTAATGAAGACCTAAATGCCAGATGTATGTGCATTACAGTATGCGAGTAATGAAGACTAAAATCACAGATGTATGTGCATTACAGTATGCGGGTGATGAGACTTAAATGGCAGATGTATGTGCATTACAGTGTGCAAGTGATGAAGACTTAAATGTCAGATGTATGTGCATTACAGTATGCGTGTGATGAAGACTTAAATGTCAGATGTATGTGCATTACAGTATGCGAGTGATGAAGACTTACATGGCAGATGCATGTGCATTAAAGTATGCGAGTGATGAAGACCTAAATGTCAGATGTATGTGCAATACAGTATGTGGGTGATGAAGCCTTCGATGTCAGATGTATGTGCATTACATTATGCGGGTGATGAAGACCTAAATGGTAGAAGTATGTGCATTACAGTATGCAGGTTATGAAGACTTAAATGTCAGATGTATGTGCATTACAATATGCGGGTGATGAAGACTTAAATGTATGATGTCTGTGCATTACAGTATGCAAGAGATGAAGACTTAAATGTCAGATGTATGTGCATTACACATTGCGGGTGATGAAGCCTGCAATGTCAGATGTATGTGCATTACAATCTGCGGGTGATGAAGACTTAAATGTCTGATGTATGTGCATTACAGTATGCGGGGGATGAGGACTTAGATGTCAGATGTATGTGCATTACAGTATGCGGGTGATGAAGATTTAGATGTCAGATGTATGTGCATTACCGTATGCGGGTGATGAAGACTTAAATGTCAGATGTATGTGCATTACAATATGCGGGTGATGAAGACTTAAATGTATGATGTATGTGCATTACAGTATGCGGGTGATGAAGAATTACATGGCAGATGTATGTGCATTACAGTATGCAAGTGATGAAGATCTAAATGTCAGATGTATGTGCATTACAATCTGCGCGTGATGAAGACTTAAATATCTGATGTATGTGCATTATAGTATAGGGGTGATGAGGACTTAAATGTCAGATGTATGTGCATTACAATATGTGGGTGATGAAGACCTAAATGCCAGATGTATGTGCATTACAGTATGCGAGTGAGGCAGACTGAAATGTTAGATGTATGTGAATTACAGTACGCGTGTGATGAAGACTTAAATGGCAGATGTATGAGCATTAAAGTATGCGGGTGATGTAGACTTAAATGACAGATGTATGTGCATTACAGTATGCCGGTGATGAAGAGTTAGATGTCAGATGTCTGTGCATTACAGTATGCAGGTTATGAAGACGTAGATGCCAGATGTCTGTGCATTACAGTATGCGGGTGATGAAGACTTAAATGTCAAATGTATGTGCATTACAGTATGCGGGTGATGTAGACTTAAATGTCAGATGTATGTGCAATACACTATGCGGGTAAAAGAGACTTACATGTCAGATGTATGTGCATTGCAGTATGCGGGTGATGACGACTTAAATGGCAGATGTATGTGCATACCAGTATGCGAGTGATTAAGACTTACATGCCAGATGTATGTGCATTACAGTATGCAAGAGATGAAGACTTAAATGTCAGATGTATGTGCATTACACATTGCGGGTGATGAAGCCTGCAATGTCAGATTTATGTGCATTACAATATGCGGGTGATGAAGACCTAAATGCCAGATGTCTGGGCATTACAGTATGCGACTGATCAAGACTTGAATGTCAGATGTATGTGCATTACAATATGCGGGTGATGAAGACTTAAATGGCAGATGTATGTGCATTAAAGTATACGGGAGATGTAGACTTAAATGACAGATGTATGTGCATTACAGTATGTCGGTGATGAAGACTTAGATGTCAGATGTCTGTGCATTACAGTATGCGGGTGATGAAGACTTAAATGGCAGATGTATGTGCATCACAATATGCGGCTGATGACGACTTAAATGGCAGATGTATGTGCATTACAGTATGCGAGTGATGAAGACTTAAATGGCAGATGTATGTGCATTACAGTATGCGAGTGATGAAGACTGAAATGGCAGATGTATGTGCATTACAGTATGCGGGTGGTGAAGACTTAAATGCCAGATATATGGGCATCACAATATGCGGCTGATGACGACTTAAATGGCAGATGTATGTGCAATACAGTATGCGGATGATGAAGAGTTAAATGTCAAATGTATGTTCGTTACAATATGCGGGTGATGAAGACTTAAATGTCAAATGTATGTGCATTACAGTATGCGAGTGATGAAGTCTTACATGGCAGATGAATGTGCATTACATCATGCAAGTGATGAAGACTTAAATATCAGATGTATGTGCATTACAGTATGTGGGTGATGAAGCCTTCAATGTCAGACGTATGTGCATTACAGTATGCGGGTGATGAAGACTTAAATGTCAGATGTATGTGCATTAAAATCTGCGGGTGATGAATACTTAAATGTCAGATGTATGTGCATCACAGTCTGCGAGTGATGAAGACTTACCTGGCAGATGTATGTGCATTACAGTATGCAAGTGATGAAAACTTAAATGTCAGATGTATGTGCATTACGGTATGCGGGTGATGAAGCCTTCAATGTCAGATGTATGTGCATTACAGTATGCGGGTGATGAAGACTTAAATGTCAGATGTATGTGCATTAAAATATGCGGATGATGAAGACTTAAATGTCAGATGTATGTGCATCACAGTATGCGAGTGATGAAGACTGAAATGGCAGATGTATGTGCATTACAGTATGCGGGTGATGTGGACTTAAATGTTAGATGTATGTGCATCACAATATGCGGCTGATGACGACTTAGATGGCAAATGTATGTGCATTACAGTATGCAAGTGATGAAGACTTAAATGTCAGATGTATGTGCATTACAGTATGCGGGTGATGAAGCCTTCAATGTCAGATGTATGTGCATTACAGTATGCGGGTGATGAAGACTTAAATGTCAGATGTATGTGCATTAAAGTATGCGAGTGATGAAGACTTACATGGCAGATGTATGTGCATTACATTATGAAAGTGATGTAGCCTTAAATGTCAGATGTATGTGCATTACAGTATGCGGGTGATGAAGCCTTCAATGTCAGATGTATGTGCATTACAGTATGCGTGTGATGAAGACTTAAATGTCAGATGTATCTGCATTAAAATATGCGGGTGATGAAGACTTAAATCTCTGATGTATATGCATTAGAGTATGCGGGTAATGATGACTTAAATGTCAGATGTCTGTGCATTACAGTATGCGGGTGATGAAGACATAAATGGCAGATGTATGTGCATTACAATATGCAAGTTATGAAGACTTAAATGTCAGATGTATGTGCATTACAGTATGCGGGTGATGTAGACTTAAATGTCAGATGTATGTGCATCACAATATGCGGGTGATGTAGACTTAAATAACAGATGTATGTGCATTACAGTATGCCGGTGATGAAGACTTAAATGTCAGATGTACGTGCAATACACTATGTGGGAAATGCAGACTTACATGTCAGATGTATGTGCATTACAGTATGCGGATAATGAAGATTTAAATGTTAGATGTATGTGAATTACAGTATGCGTGTGATGAAGACTTAAATGGCAGACGTATGTGCATTAAAGTATGCGGGTGATGTAGACTTAAATGACAGATGTATGTGCATTACAGTATGCCGGTGATGAAGAGATAGATGTCAGATGTCTGTGCATTACAGTATGCGGGTGATGAAGACTTAAATGTCAAATGTATGTTCGTTACAATATGCGGGTGATGAAGACTTAAAAGTCAGATGTATGTGCATTACAGTATGCGAGTGATGAAGACTGAAATGGCAGATGTATGTGCATTACAGTATGCGGGAGGTGAAGACTTAAATACCAGATGTATGTGCATTACAATATGCGGCTGATGACGACTTAAATGTCAGATGTATGTGCATTAAAGTATGCGAGTGATGAAGACTTACATGGCAGATGTATGTGCATTACAGTATGCCGGTGATGAAGAGATAGATTTCAGATGTCTGTGCATTACAGTATGCAGGTTATGAAGACGTAGATGTCAGATGTCTGTGCATTACAGTATGCGGGTGATGAAGACTTAAATGTCAGATGTATGTGCATTACAGTATGCGGGTAATGAAGACCTAAATGCCAGATGTATGTGCATTACAGTATGCGAGTAATGAAGACTAAAATCACAGATGTATGTGCATTACAGTATGCGGGTGATGAGACTTAAATGGCAGATGTATGTGCATTACAGTGTGCAAGTGATGAAGACTTAAATGTCAGATGTATGTGCATTACAGTATGCGTGTGATGAAGACTTAAATGTCAGATGTATGTGCATTACAGTATGCGAGTGATGAAGACTTACATGGCAGATGCATGTGCATTAAAGTATGCGAGTGATGAAGACCTAAATGTCAGATGTATGTGCAATACAGTATGTGGGTGATGAAGCCTTCGATGTCAGATGTATGTGCATTACATTATGCGGGTGATGAAGACCTAAATGGTAGAAGTATGTGCATTACAGTATGCAGGTTATGAAGACTTAAATGTCAGATGTATGTGCATTACAATATGCGGGTGATGAAGACTTAAATGTATGATGTCTGTGCATTACAGTATGCAAGAGATGAAGACTTAAATGTCAGATGTATGTGCATTACACATTGCGGGTGATGAAGCCTGCAATGTCAGATGTATGTGCATTACAATCTGCGGGTGATGAAGACTTAAATGTCTGATGTATGTGCATTACAGTATGCGGGGGATGAGGACTTAGATGTCAGATGTATGTGCATTACAGTATGCGGGTGATGAAGATTTAGATGTCAGATGTATGTGCATTACCGTATGCGGGTGATGAAGACTTAAATGTCAGATGTATGTGCATTACAATATGCGGGTGATGAAGACTTAAATGTATGATGTATGTGCATTACAGTATGCGGGTGATGAAGAATTACATGGCAGATGTATGTGCATTACAGTATGCAAGTGATGAAGATCTAAATGTCAGATGTATGTGCATTACAATCTGCGCGTGATGAAGACTTAAATATCTGATGTATGTGCATTATAGTATAGGGGTGATGAGGACTTAAATGTCAGATGTATGTGCATTACAATATGTGGGTGATGAAGACCTAAATGCCAGATGTATGTGCATTACAGTATGCGAGTGAGGCAGACTGAAATGTTAGATGTATGTGAATTACAGTACGCGTGTGATGAAGACTTAAATGGCAGATGTATGAGCATTAAAGTATGCGGGTGATGTAGACTTAAATGACAGATGTATGTTCATTACAGTATGCCGGTGATGAAGAGTTAGATGTCAGATGTCTGTGCATTACAGTATGCAGGTTATGAAGACGTAGATGCCAGATGTCTGTGCATTACAGTATGCGGGTGATGAAGACTTAAATGTCAAATGTATGTGCATTACAGTATGCGGGTGATGTAGACTTAAATGTCAGATGTATGTGCAATACACTATGCGGGTAAAAGAGACTTACATGTCAGATGTATGTGCATTGCAGTATGCGGGTGATGACGACTTAAATGGCAGATGTATGTGCATACCAGTATGCGAGTGATTAAGACTTACATGCCAGATGTATGTGCATTACAGTATGCAAGAGATGAAGACTTAAATGTCAGATGTATGTGCATTACACATTGCGGGTGATGAA